>JANPWX010000055.1:1506655-1552349 GCA_024734555.1 Trochalopteron elliotii
CCCATCTTGTACCCAGCCTACCATCCCCTCAGCAGCTGAGCAAACCAGTTAGTCCTTCAAGCCATACCCAAAATTAATCTTTCCACTCTAAAATCCACCAAAACATGCTCTGCCCCATCAAGCCCAACCTCTGAAAAACACAACTTACAGCTTGTGCACCAAGCAAGTCCCAGTGGCTGCCTCCATCTCTGTGCCTGTATTCCAGCAAAAACACTCAAAACATAGTTGTTGGGCTGGGGCTGGCAGGGGTGAGTGGCTCTGACACTCAGAGGTACAGGACTGTAAGGAGCATTGGCTCTCCCAACACTAAAGTCAGGGTTAGAGATTGGGGCACCAAGGACTAAAGAGCACTACTTCTTTGCTTGTTCTTTAGGGCAAGCCAGAGTGCTAGTACTCAGTAAAGCACAATGCTTCTGCTTGGGGTTGGAGGAATGCTGGCTGGTAGTTTATCCTTAAGGCTGGAATCAGACTGTGGAGTAAAATGGGCTTAAAGTATAGGATTGTTCCTGAATAATGTGAAGATTGTGGAAAAATTTTAAGGCCTGCTACCTGCTTCTTATCATTTTGAGATAAACCTTCAAAGGCACTTGAGTCAACCACATCAGGTGGCTTCCAATGAGGTCTGTAGGAATAATGGACGTGCTCAAGCTTAAGTTTGGGGTGAAATATTGCCATGGGTGGACAGTGGAAGGTAGAGAAAATGCCAGGAATAGGAAGAAGATCTTAGGACTGAGGAACTAGAATGATAGGAAAATGATACAGTTGCCTAGTACTGTAATACGTGCTTGTGCATATTTGAATCAGGTACAGCTCACTATTATATGGGCCAGTATGGAGTCAGGATCATAGTGGAGTTTGAATCATGGTGCTAAGTACAGGTCACATTAGGCCATTGCTAAGGACTGAGTGTGGGAATTTTTCTGTGGCTGTAATTAGCAATCAAATAAGCAGAGTGTATGGGATTCATTTCACTCTGCACGCTCTACAGAATGCATCAACAGGTACATCATCTTCACAGACAACCTTTGCTGTGCAACATCCTTCATCCACTAGGGTGTCATTCTCTAGCCATTTACAGACCTTCAGCAAGGTCCACAGGGCTGAGGGCTGCTATCAGCAGGGAAAAGTGGTTTATTGGTAGCTCTAGAATGCTCATTTATGACTACAAGTGAGGGTCTTAGCAAGAAACCTATTCTTATCAAAGACATAACCACCAGCACACTGCCCATTAGTAGAGAAGAACAATATGGTTTTTGTTGCACAATAACAGCATTCAAAGCCCAGGCTTGTCTTTGTATATCTCCCAGAGCACATGGCATACACTGTACATGGCATAAAGGGAGGATAAAGAAGGGAGAGCATGGCAGGGAGGTTGCCAGAAGGGTGAAATAAGAGTTTTCTGGTCCTTCTGGCTGAACCACATAGAGGTACCCATAAATATGCCTACTTGTCTCTTGGGAGGAGGGGAGAACTCACAACCATCAGTCACAGGATGGTGGCTGTCACCCAGCAGGACATGGATGGCCAAATAAACACCAGAGATGATGTCCAGCAGACAAAGAGATGGCCCAGCAGCAGCTCAGACTAGGGAGAATCAGAAAGAAAAATCAGACATTGATAGCCATGAAACAGTCAGAGAAACTGCTGGGAAAACATGGGGGTAGAGGGATTTTCCCCATGTTTGGTCATTTCTTCAGTGTATTTATGTGCATTTTGGCAAAGCACTCATTTTAAAAATCACTTACTTTCACATCAATAGGCTTAAGCCTGCTGAAAAGCAAAGCTTTGGACTGAAAAAATGTTCCAGTTCTCTGTAGGAAACTGTCTGAAATATACCCAGAATTGGCAGTATGATCTTTGCATCTGCAGAGAAAATACTGAGTCATGTTGTCAGCCCACACACATTTAACAAAAATAAAAGCAGACCAACGATTCAAAATTCTCCCACTCATCATTTAAAGAAAACAGAAGTCATTCAGTCATGCCTCATGCTTCAGAGACCTTTAGAAAACACCCAGTGCAAGGAACATTCGCCCACGTCGTGCCCACGCACCATTTCAAACCGGCGATGTCATTCGCAACTTGTTCACTCACAGGTCTGGGCACTCTTTGCTTCAGCATCCTCAGAGGAAGTTGCCGAGACTTAAAAGGTTTCTGCTGAAAACGTGACACAATAGCTGGAACCTCAGCCCTTCTGTGAGCAACGCTGAAATGATGTAACACAGCGTGCCTGGCTTGAATCTCTGGAGGAGACAGGAAAGTGCCGTGTGCTTCATGACAACACGAACTTAAGCTGTAGTTTAAATAAGAGGCTACTGTGCTCTTCCTTCAGGGGTTAATCTTGTACTGAAGCATTGGCTCTCCTGTGCTGAACTCCCCAGTCATTCATCCAAAAGGGAGGTATTTGCACAAACATCAAGATTGGGAGAATCACCTAGGCAGTCCTCCTCCTTTTCACATTTCCCACATAATCCTCTGGCAAGGAAAAGCTGGTTTCTGCATTTCACCCAGCTGCTGGCAACATCTCTTCCTTCTTCAGTTCCAAAAGCTGCTTGAAGTATTAGCAGCTGAACCTGGATGAGTGGCAGCCAGCCCAGCTCATGACGGAGGGGGAGACGTCACCACACAGAGCACGCACAGATGGAGTTACACAATCTCTGTGGTGTTGAAAGCAGCGCTGGAAACTTGTCAGGAGCCCAAAGGCCAGAGCTAATTTGTATTTCCTATTGCACAGCATGATTTTAATCAGAGCGAAAAGCACCCAGTTGTGTTTTATGTACAGAGTGTTATAAGCAGAGACAAGTTAAGAGAGCAACTAGGAGCAGGACATGCTCTGAGGACAGCAGAGAGGAACATTACATGGGGAATATACCCAATTTTTCAGCATTTCCTTTATTCTTCAGGATGGCCATGGGCTATGAAGCAAGAGAATAAGAGGCAACTTTCATCACAATTCTGTGATTGCCCAATTCTCTTTACAAGAAAAAAAAAAGACACCTGCAAAAACCTTAAAGACAAGCTTATTTTAAAAACCACTTTCCAAAAGTTCTAGATGTGTCACCAAGTAAAATACAGCATTCAGAAAACCCATCTCACTTGCAGCCAGTATTTGACAGCAGTCAAGTCTAGGTGATCTCTAACAGAAACTGCTCTGGCTTCAGCTGCAGATAAGTGTGGGCAAGTTCCTTATTACAATTAAATTTCTGCCTCGTTGAGAGCAGACAGCACAAAGGACTGGCACAGCCCCCAAGCACCACTGTTCCCAGAACAGACTCACCTCCAGCACTCTCGTTCCTGTGATGGCTGTGATGGCTGGAGAGCAGGAGTCAGGAGCCATTTGGTCACCTTGCCCCAGCTGGGCTCACAGCCATGCTCCCTCCCCAGCATGCAGCACTGGGATGCACTTTTGTGTGCTGCCAGCTTGTGCCAGTGAGGGAATGGGGCACCAGGTTAATAGGACAGTAAATACACCTTGACATTTCTTGATTGGTTTGCTTTGTACTCCCAACAGATTTACTGGAAATTCAGAGGTGGGGTTTGCTGCTCGGGGAGTGCTGTCATAGGAGAAAATCCTTCATTTCAGCCTTCCTCTCTTTACCCTCTGGGAATAAATGCTCCTTTCCCCCTCAGTTCAGCTTTATTCCTTGACAGCTGAAAAAAAAAAAGAGAAAGGGGGAAAAAAAGAAATCAAACCTTGGACCTTTATTTTGCTCTGGAGAGCCAAAGTCTAGTTCAGAGTGGGATAAATTGCATGTCAGGGATATAAAAGGAAGCCTGTCAGACAAGCTTATCTGTAGCTTTCTATATTCAGTCTGATAAACCCTATCCCCAGAGCGTTTTCCCCACCAGCTAGGCCTTTTCTATTGCAGCCCCTGAAATCAGCACCCTCTCTGCTCTCATTCTTCCTCCACATGCTCCCTTACTCCCCTCCCCCACACACATTTGTCCCCCCCAACTCAAACAGCTCCCCAAGGAGCTCAGGCACCACCTATGTTCAGGGATGGGGAAAAGAGAAGAGCGAGTCAGCTGAATATGCAAACAATCCTATTTGCACCCCAGCATGTACAATTCAGGTCTTTGTCAGCATGATGGAGTGCACTCTGTCCAGTTTGTTTTCTTCTCTGGGATTATCATCCACGCCCTTCCCACATGAGCATTATCAAATGCTGTACCTGAATCAGCCTTTTCCAGACAGGCTGACTGCTGCCTGGTTAATACCTGTCCACCAGCGGCCTATTTGCTTTGTTTAAAAATTATACCCAATCATAAAATGTAACGTGACATCTACAGCAGCCAAAAAAAAAAAAAAAAAGGCTTTTTTCTGGTGTCACTAAGGCACTGGATGGAAGTGTTTTTAGCTGCACAAGCCCTCCCTGGATGCCACCCTGTCTGGACACAGCCCACCTCGCACTCCGAGGTGTTTGGGGAGCTGCCTGCTGCCCACCTGGCCTCTCCCCAGCTCAGCTCCACGCCACAGGGACACGCGTGGGGTGCGGGTACCAGACAGACGGACACCCCGGGCGGGAAGGACGGCGGGGCAAAGGTGCGAAGTGCTTTTGGGGCTGTGGCAGCCGCCGGAGCAGCACCGGCAGGGCCCCAGGCCTGGCAGACAATAGCTGTCTCCCTGCTCGCTCTCCCTGCCGGCCGCATCCGACGGAGAAGCCTCATGAATCAAGCCGAACATCCAGCGACAGGCTGGAGAAATCCATTAATATGCGGCCGCCGCCGCACGCCGCCAGCCCCCTGCCTGGCGCGGCGCTCACCTGCCTGTCTCACCCCTGGCAGGCAGCGAGGGAACAAAGGAGCGGCGCAGGGCGGACGGCAGCGCCTGCCCCCGCCACGGAGGGAGGCAGCGGCTGGAGACAAAGCCCGCTTCCCTGCCGCCATGGGTGTGAGGAATTCTCCCGCTCGCCCTATTGTCTGGGCTCCTTTGTGCTCCTCCAGACCTCGGTCCCCAACCGCACAGGCAGGAATGGTGGGAGCAGGACAGACAGGGCTTTGTTGAAGGGAGCCCTCGAATGCGGAAAGCTCCCTGCCCTGGCCCTGCCGTACGTGCCCGTCTGGCACACGCCGCTCCTGCCCCGCAGGACAGGTAGGGAGCAGGGGGTACAGAGCAGTGCAGGCAGATGGACAGGGCACGGGTGGTTCTCCACGCACACGGGGCACTCGGCGGCCCCTTCCTGAGCGCCTTTTCCTCTTCCCAGAGACTGACCCTGTGCTGCCTTTGGGAGACGGGGAATGGTCACCAGGTCCTGCAGAAGGGAGTGTGAGAGCTGCCCTAAGCCCCCATGGCTGATCAAGGGCTGGTGCAGCTGGCTCGAGGGGACAGTGAGGGAGCAGATCTGGGAGCACGGACTTTGGGATGCACTGAGCACCCATCACATCACCTGAATCTCTCCCAACCTTAGGAGCAGCACAGACACCTCTGCCAAACTTCCATTGCTTTGTCAAGCAGTAGCTGTGGCATCCCCTGTGCGAGTCTGTGGCTGCAGCATTGCAATCCCCCCAGTCCTGCAGGGCTGGTGGCAGCATCCAGATTGTCTCGTCTCAGGGCAGAGCTGTAATTGCCAAGTGCTCCCGAGGGGTCAGTACCCAGCTGCAGCACAGTGGTAGCTCTCCTCCCACTGCCACTGCCCACTAGCATTGGAATGACCAGGGCAGAGAGAAGGGGAAAGCCAGGTCTCTCCAGTGCAGGGAGCAGGGTGCCCCTGCCATGTCCATGCCACTGCCCAAAGGATGAAGCACTCCCTGGTCCCCCAGCAGCTGTAGCAGGTGGATCAGCTCCAGCAAGGGAGCCCCTTAGAGGTATGGCTCACCTGGACTCAGCACTCTGGCTTGTGCAGTCCCTGCCCTGGCCACCCTCAACTCCTCTCCACTGGCACTACTCACACAACCAACCTTAGCCGTGCACAGAAACACCTGCAATGATCTGGGTGTTGTTCGAACAATATGGCCAATGGAATATAAGGAAAGAAAGAGAGAAAAGGTCCAAACCTGAGGGAAAAGCTTGTTCCTGAGGGAGAGCACATAGGACCACAAAGGAGCCTCAGCACACTCCTGCTCCACTGTTGGCACAGCAGTGCTGTGAGCTCTGGCACAGAGAAGAGAGTCCGGGAACAAGAACCAAGACACTTACTGTAGGGGTGCTGCTAGTGGAGCCTGAAGGTGTCCACAAGGGACAGGGATGGTGAGGAGGCAACATACAACTAAAAAGCCCATTTCTCAGTCTTGTTCTGGGAAAACAGTTTCTGACATTTCTGGTTCAAAGTGCAGTTTCTCTTCCTATTTTTTCATTATATTTGGTATATTTTAAATAAATTGTAAATAAATTCTTGCCAAAAAACCCACAAACTTCTATGGCCACCAACAGAGAGGTCTCCAGACAAGCTTTGCTCAGGAATACATTTTTCCTAAAGAGAACTCTAAAATTCTATTTTTTTGAAAAAGATAGAAACCTTGAATCTAAACTGCATTGCTTCCTTCTTTGAGTTTTCCTGCTTCACAGTGAAGCCTCAGCAGATCTTCTAAAGTGTATTTGTGCTTTATAAGCAGGAATCATACTGGATTCAATGGACAAGAGATTCTCAGCAACATCTAATATGCAGGAGCAAGACAGATGTTCCCAAAGCCACCAAATAAGAGAGCAGATAAAGCAAAAAGCCAGATGGAAGCAAAAGGCCTTCATCTTCAAAATGTCAGAAAAAGGGGAAAGACTGGGGGAAATGGGAAGTACCTGGGAAAGAAAGGGGAAAGACCTGCTGGGCAGCAGATTGGTGGCAGAGCTCCTGGCCTCTCCATGCCTCCTCCATGACCCCTCTCTGTTTCCCAGACCAGGCACAAAGAGACACAGCATCTCTCTTCCCCCAAGCCAGCACCAAGCTGGTGTCCCTGCAAAGTGGCATTTCAGCAGCTGGAGAACTGACTGCATCAGCCCAGAGCTGAATTAATACAAGAGCCATTTTTAAATACAAGCTTGGAGGGGCTGCCTGAGTTAATGAAGCTGATGGGATTGGGATGAGGTATAATAAGGTGCCTCTTACTGAAAAGCAGAGAACTTCTCCCAGGCTGCCTTTGGCTCCTGCAAGCATTCGGGTCAGTTTGTAACTTATTAACACCAACACTCACAGGATCAAAGTTCAGCACGTGTTCAGTTGTTCTTCTGGAGCAGCAGACTTGAAAAGCATATTGTGCAGGTTTCCTAGGAATAGAAGAGACACGCAGAGAAACCATCCATTGCCCATCTGCTCAGAGACATCCATTGCACCACTTGGGGTCATGAGACAGGCTTCCCTTCACAGGCTCCTCGTGCCTGAGGAGCTACCTCTGCTCCCTCTCCATCAAGGTCCTTCCTCCTCCCGTGACAAAACAATTTTGCACCCAAGTGATGGCCAAAACGATCCCCAGGTTTAGGAGGAAATTTTCTGTCAAGAAGGCAGATTACACTGCACGTTTTAAGTGCCTCCCCTGCAGCTGGAATTGTACCTTAATCCAATTACACCTCCAGTGCTCCGACTTAGAGTGTTCAATATATGATGTCACTTGAAAAATTAATCACTTTGCCACTGGACAAGCAGAGATGGGTAGTGGAGTCAGTGTGGCAGTGCAGAGTCAGATGAAGGCAATGGGGCTCTATCTCCCAGCACTGGGAGTTATGTTCAGGGGGACTGCTGTGATTCCTATGACCAGCCTCTTGTCAGGCCATTAAGTCCACACAAACCATCTCACCTCCAAAAAAATGCAGAGTTCCCAGGGTTGTTTTTCTATCTGCTGCTCCTGAGAGGCCTTTCCTTTGGAGAGAAAAGTGGCCCTGGCAGATGTGGAGCATGGTCACCCCACTGAATGCAGTGAGGGTACACACAGAGGACCTGCAAGAAGGACACAATGGAAAGGGAGGTGAGAGCTCATTGCTGATCAAACCTGGCAGAGAAACGCTGATGGATGGAGCTGAGTGCAGTCTTTCAAAGGTATCACTGGGCAGGATGGCACCAGAAACAAAATCAAATCAAGAGTGTCTGAGCAGGTGGCATGCTTTGAATCCTGCCTGGCCTGAGATCACCACTACTTGCCCTGGCCTACGTCTGTTGCAGTGATCAAGTTACCCAGCGAGAAGAGGTTACACAGTAGTTATGAGTCCCGCCCCACCAGCAGAGCAACCAAAGATCCTCTGCTACCCTCAGCTTCCCTGCAGGCTCACAAGTAAATGAGCCAAACATGTTTCCTTTGCTGTGCAGCTACTGCCCAGACCAGTGTGGGTAACAGCATGGGGCCTGATTATCAACAGACAAGGTTGCACGGAATTGCAGGATGATGCACAGGTGTGCTTATCCAAACCTACAGATGTCCAGAAAGCATATAGTTCTGTTTTTTAAAGGGAGTTTATGTCCATGCTTTATAATGAACAGTATCTATGGATCATTCTTTGTAAATACCTGTGCTCTGTGGAGGTCTGAGTTAAAAACACACAAGTAAAGTTCCTGGAAGCGTTCTTAATTTTTAAGCATTTTGTCGGAGCAATCAGTGATTTGTCAACCACTTCTGGCATCAGTTGAGAACACTCTGCTATTGCTTATTGTGACCCATAAAGGGCCACTATTTCAGCCCTATTAGAAGCGAGATGCTCATTGCTGTTTGCATGGTACCAGCCCCTAGTGCCAAACCTGCACAGACACATCACCTGTCATCTCCAATCAAAGGCAGGGTCTGGTGGGAAGGAAGTTCAGAGATGATTTCTTTCTGTGTGCTATTACAAGGCATCACTAAACACTCACCACACTTACAAATGGACTTTTTGTCTGGTGGGAGAAATCATCCCTTCTCCCTCATGTTTGCAGAAGCAAATGCAATTGGAGAAAGGAACAAAGTTCCACTTCTGCAGCCACTTACCAGAAGAAATAATGCATTTTGGCCATCAGGATCATCTGTTTTCCCTGCAAAGATGTATTAACAAGGTCCTTGCTTCTCAGTGACTAAGGAGGAGGGAAGAGAAACCTTGACCGCAAAGAGGAACTCAGTCTCTGGGAAACAGGATGCTGTTAAACATTTCAGGAAACATTAGGGGAAAGATGGGGGCAGCCAGAAGTTTTGAAAGTTTTGATTTCCCCAAGAAAATAAACTGCCTATTCTAACTAGTGGAGAAATGGCTTGTGAGCCCTCTCTCCTGGAGAAGTTTCTCCTATGGTACTCAATACTATAAAGGGCTGCAGAGGAGGGAACACTCTTGACAGGATTAATTTACAAGGTGAAAGTCACTCTTTTTTTCCCCAGGGAGAGTTAAACTAGACTCATGCCCTTGATGAAGAGTGTTTGAAACCCTCCTGCTTGCAGGAGCACAGGAGCTCCTGCCACTGGAGCACAGGCATTGCTTAGCCCAGGACCACCCCAGAACTGCCTGAGCAGCATCTTTGTGGGGGAAGTTAAATACTTCAGATTCCCTTTTCAACTAGGCTACTTATGCTTTGGATCTGTTTTTGTTAAAGCCTTCTTATTTTAATTAAGAAAGTACTTGTTGAAAAGCAGTACCCTGCCCCTTTGGTTACCATTAACATGTGTCTTCTGAGACAGCCAGCAAGCCTTTGAGATGCAGCAAGGCTGAACTCAGTAGTTCTCAAGGAGTTATAAAAACCTTTTAAATGTAGCCTGGGAGAATGATCATACTCTCAGCAAACTGAGGCTACAAAACAACACTGAGAAATTCGGCTTTTGGGTCAACAGCAGCCTCATGATGCACAGGAACAAGAGTGCAAAGCTCTGCCCCAGGGAGGAGTAACAACCAGCATACACATGGGCTGGGAACAGACTGGCCAAGTAATTGCCCAGTGAAAAAGGAGCTGGGAGTTACAGGCTTGCCAAGCAGTTTATGAGTTAGCTGTGTGCTCTCACTGCAAACCCAAACTGCACAGCAGGCAGTGTCAGGGGCAGTGCGGCCAGCAGGCCTTGGGAAGAGCATAATTCAACACTGCTAAGGCTGCATCTGGAACAGAGATGGAATCGCAGGCTTCATGAGCGTTATGAATCCTAGAAAAGAGTTCATGGAATTCCTAGAATATGTGTTCATTTTTATTATTAGAGAAAAAAAAACCTACTGAAAAAAACGTAAGTTACTATTTCCTCCCAGTTCCCATGTCTTTATAAGTGGCCCTACATCACCAAGTTTAGGATGTGTATCTGAGAAAGAAAGGTTTCCTTTCAAAGGAGAGTTTCTTGTAGGAAGAAGAGTTGAGAAAAGCTACTAAGGCTACTAAGGCTAAAGGCTACTAAGCTCTGTGTTGTCCAGGACACAAGACAGTGCTGCCAGCAGCCTTCCTGCCAGCAGGACATAAGGAAAGGACAGAAGGAAAAAAAGAAAAATTAAAAACCGTGAATGGTTGACAACCTCCCTGCTCTCCTGCAACCCTACCAGCATCATAGCAAGATTCTTTTGGGATGGCACTGTACTAATAAGTGGTTTTGACAGGGTAAGGTGGAGAAGATCAGATAGGAGAAAATATGTCTGCACTGAAATGGCTGTGCAATCCTTGATCTCCTTTGAAGAAATGCTTTGCTTTTAACCACCAGGTGCCTGTCCCCAGTGCAAGCCCAGTAGGTAAACAGACACAGACAGTGTTTGTAGCAGGAAGCCAGACCAGAAAGGAATTTTATCCACCCAGAACAGGCCCCTGCCTGGGGCAGCTGTGAGACCTCTCTAGCAGTCAAACACTGACACCAGTGAAGGTCTCACCTGCTCACAGACCTACTGCTTCTCTGCTCTTACTGGCACCAAAAATCAGTGTTCAACAACAATTATTAAAGGCAACTGCTGCCCAAGCAGCACCAAAAACATTTGGCCAGCCATGCTAATAGAATACTACAGATAATGTAGATGAGCCTCCCTGCTCAGTCCAAGGGGAGCAGCCCTCAACTCACTACTTGGGCACTTGCATACAGCCTATAAAATCTCAGCTGCTTGACTGCTATTCTTGGATTATTACTCTCCCCTCCCTTCTTGCCTCTCATCCATCCATGAGCCCACTGTCCTTCCAACACAGGACAGATTTTTTTCTGGAGAACAGCAGCACTTCTCCACAAGACCTCCCAGGCACTGGAGGCAATGGACAGCAAAACAGCAGAGCCTAATCCCCACATGTTATGCGGTTTTTTTCATCCCGTTGCCTTCCTTTTACAGCCTATGTGTGAGAGACTCAGGCCAGACCTCAGCCTCCATCTGCAGCCTGGGATTATGATCTGAAGCATAATATTTCTTTATGAGCAAATTATCACCAAGACTTCAATGCGCTCTTGGCCTTTTAAAAAACTAAGTGTTTAGTATTTTTATTTCTTTCTGCTCTGCAGTTTATGGCTCCCATAAATCAGATGACAGGCTGTGGCACAGAGGGCTGATCTGATCTGTGGGAACAGGGAAAGAGACAGGAGAATGGAGCACTGACAGAGTCATTAACCAGGGGGGACCTCTGCACCCTGCTGTAAGCATTCCCATGGGGAAGGCAGGATGCTGCCCACCTGAGGCAATGCTCACAACCATGCCAACTCCTTCTTCTCTGACACTGAGCCTAAAAGCCTAATTTCTTCTATGCCACACCATCTCCTTGTAGAAATTGAAAACCCAGTTCTCTCTCTCACAGGAGAAGTGATAGATCTGCTAGGATTCACCAACTTTTCCATCACTACAGACATTAGAGCTACAGGGTGTCAGGGCACACACAAGCAGGGTGCTGACCCACAACACTGGTAAACCAACCCACACATCTGAAACAATCAAATCTGACCCAGTGTATTGCTGATCCAGAAGCCTTACCTTGTACCAAGTTAAGGATGCTGCCATGGTTAAAAGTCCATTTGAGAGTTGGAAAGTTGGTGCTGAAGTCCCAGCTCTCACAAGTAAAAGACCAAAGCCCTAAAGACATTGATTCACTCAGAGATGCACCCAAGGTCATGCTATGAAGCATTCCAGCAAGCAGCATTCAGGGACTCCTCCTCCCCACATCTCTGTGCTTCCAAATACTGTTAAAATCTGAACTGTAGTCAGCCTATGCCCTCTCAGGGAAATGGGATCCACACCCCTTCGTTTCTCCTGCCCCTGCCACGTGCCTCAATGACTTGGACTCTACTTCAGGACTGACCTTTCCTACATGCACATATGTGCATGTCTAACACTGCTGAGCAGGCCATCATCTTTTCAAAGACTTCACAAGACAAATAATATGTAATAGTGCAAGGACTTTGTTGGATTGGGGCTTGCAGGGCTCTTCAGTGAGCCTGGGTTTATTGCTAGCTGGGTTTATTACTGCTTTGCTCATTGATAAGAACTGCTCTTTCTTCCTCTGTGCTCAATGCTGCTTTGCTAGGGCAGACTTTGGTACAGGTACTTTATCCACTTGGCAGCGCTAGGTTTATGGTTGCACTTGATGATCTTAAAGGTCTTTTCCAACCTAAACAATTCTGTGATTCTAAGAGAAAGGGATCACAGGCAGCTTAATGCTCTTTCGAGTGAAGGTCTGTGGCAGGCAAGAGGACTTCTGCAAGGACAAGCCCTTCCACTGGCTCACATAAGACCAGAAGGTGATGTAACTTCTTGTGGCAAAACTCCCTTGAATACTCCCAAAATGCCAATGCTTCCTTTGGTATTTCCAAAGTAGTAGAAACCTCCACCAGGAATTTGAAGTCCCATGGATGTTTTGCCTGCTGAAGGAAAAAATGGTGCTTATCATTGCCCTGCCTGCAATCCAGTCTCTACCACTGTTGTGCCCCTGACCAGTAAGATTTTACCTGCTATAAAAGGCTGGATAAGAGGCAGGTATTTCTGCCATCCTCAGCAGGGACCCACCCTCTTGATGAGTGCTGGCGGCTCTGGGTTGTGCACCACCCCATCCATCCATCCATCCATCCATCCATCCATCCATCCATCCATCCATCCATCCATCCATCCATCCATCCATCCATCCATCCATCCATCCATCCATCCCACTGTCTGGGTGCCCACAGTCATCCATACAGCACTCAGTGTGACAACTGGAGCCAGGCTGTGACAGTAAGGACTCCCAGTCGGAGAGCACAGGCAAGTGAAGGCCCTGCCAGTGGCTCACCCCCGTGGCTGGGGCTGTCACTGGAAGTAACAGGATTAGCAGAGAGAAGAGAAAGCTTCTAGCTAGGAAGAAATAGACAAAGTGAATAAGGAGTTCAGGTCATGCTTTTAAGCAAGTTTTGAGCGTTAGAGAATATTTTCAATAATAATGAGACTCGAGTATTTTTTAAAAAGGCGGTGGGGGAGAAAGAGTAGCAAGAACCTGCTCTCTCCCAGAAAACCACACAGCAATTCCCAAACACAGACACCAGTCTGGTCCTCCCAAAACCCAGCTGTAAAGCTAACAACTGCTGTGCTATTAAAGTGACAGATAAGCCAGGCGACTGCACCAACCAGACTCCTGGAGCTTCAATATGTTCTGGGATCACTGGGACACATCACCTTTTATCCTGAAAGTATTGGAATCTAGGAGTGTTAAGACCAGGGTAAACATTATCAGTTGTTGTTCTGCCCTCCCACAGGGACTACAGCTGATCTGTTCGGACAGAAGGATCAGCAGGAAGAAACAGCACCAGTTCCAGAAAGCTACCTATTCTCTCCCTGAAAGAACTTTGGGGAAATGCAAAATTCACTGTGTGCCTCTGAAAGTCATGCAACTGCTTTCAGTGCTGAAAATGTGCATCTTGTTTCCAGTGCAATGTTTTCTCCATTTCACTCTCCAGTCATCATGTTGTGTCATGGCTGCTCCTCCATGGTGCTGGACATCTTGGCTCCAGGTCGGTGCTGGCAGCCTGGAGCCCCTCACCACCCCAGACCACTTCGCCTTGCCATGGAGTGGACAGGCACATTAGGACAGGGGAAGAAAAAAAACAAAAAAGAAGTGAGCTAAAGCCAATTAAAAGCACAGGAAAAATGCAGGGAGGCAAGTTGTCCTTGCCAGAGCTGGAATTTGGCCTGGGTGCCATGGAGATGAAACCCAGCAGATGGTTAAGGTGTACACGGGAAGCATGCGTGCAGCACCTGACCATAGATTTAAGACCAATTAATACAACAAAAAAGCAATCTTGACAAGGAAGCCAGAGACCTTCAAAATGAGTAAGTGAACCATGAAAAGGGGAGGCTCTCCCATCCAAAAAAAAAAAAAGAAAAAGCAGCTGAATGTACAATACCTACAGAGCCGTGAATAAACTGAAGTTGGAACAGATGGAGAGAGAAACAAACTGCTGTGTGTAGTAGTTGGCTCCCAAGTAAAAGAGCCAGCATGGGGAAAGAGCTTCCTCACAATTCAAGAAGAGAACAATAGGCTCCGGTTCTGCAGCAGCCCCTTCCCCAGGTGCTCAGTGTCCTTCCTAGAGCTTAATTTAAGGCTCACAAGCTGCAGCACTCTCAGATGCAAGATCCTAACAAACAACCAGCAAAGCATATTCTTTTAAATAATGAACCATGTGTCTCTAATTAAAATAGCCCAGGCACAAGGCAGCAGAGACAGGAGCCTTCTCTGGCAACCCATCACACAGACACAGATCCTCAACTACATGGCCTTGCCTCAGACTGCATCTGAAGCAGGATCAGGGATAACAAACAAGGGGTTTCCCATGGATGGTGACTGCCCTGAAGTGGCCATAGTTGCAGTCTGATGGGCAAACATTCAGTAAATCCCAGCAATATTTGGAGGCACAAAAGTGACCTTTGCCTTTGCAGGCGAGAGTGGCTTCGCACACATACATTTCCATTGAATTTTGTCCGTCACCTGTAAACTAAAGCTCTGGCCAGGTCAGAGATGAGAAAACAAGCAAGGAGATGAGCTAGCCCACTCTGGGAATGGGAGTAGGGAGAGATTAGTCTGGAGCAATTAAGCACAAGGAGAGAAGCCCCTTGCTACAAGGCTATTAAAAATCCCAACTGCGAAGAAAAGGAGGGATGCATCCTGTGGTTTTGTGGAGCACCATGCACTGCTGCCCCACAGAGATCCTCACCCTGAGCCCAGGCAGCAGCCCCCTCCTTGGGATGAGTGCTCACCTTTCCCTCCAGGTCGGCAAACACGGGGCTGTCCCGCCACCGCCACCGTATCTGGGATGTAAATCCCAAAGATAACAAGCCCAGCTCTACAGACAACATTTATCACCCACTTTAAAGACAGGCAGCTTGGGACTAAGCCCTTGAGGGACACTCCCCATCCGTGGCAAAAGCAGCCTGGAAGAAACAAGTTTTAAGTCCTGCCTTGAAGGTGATGGGCTGAAATTTAACTGACTTCACAATGAGAGGGCTTTTGCAGAGCCATGTACTCCCTGTAATCCCTGTCCCCAAAAGCCCCTCCTTTTGCCCATGCTCCTGACAGACCCTGGATGCTCATGCATCAGCTGGTTCACTTCTTGTAGTGCTAAAAGGACACCAGCATGTTTCCCCCCCCACTACAGCTGAGCTTATAAAAGAACACTGTCTGAGAGGTAGCACCTATAATGAGCCCAAGCACATGCACAAGCTATTAAAAACTCCCCCCATCTCTAGCCCCACCTGATTCCCTCTGTGGCTTTAAGCAAATCGCATAACTTTTCCTCTTTAGTTTCTGCACCTGGGAGAGAGTAATATTTACCTATCCCAGAAGGGTGTTGAGAGGATTAGTTAATGTTTGCCCAGCATTTTAAAGGATAAAATATTCTGTATTAAGTCCCAGCTGCTGAAAAAAATTGACATGTGCGACTCTCATTAGCTCCAATGGAAGATTTTTTACTTGAGTTGGGCTTTACCGTTTCAGAAAAGTAGAAGCAAAATGATGTGACATGAACATTTCAGAAAGCGCCTGCAGCACAGGCTGTAAAACTCCCTTCTGACTGCCACCAGCCTGTTCTGCACAGGTGCACCCGTGCCTGTTAAACATTAAAGCACTCCCAACACAACACGGGGCTCTGCGCTATGCCAGCAACACTGGGTCCCCCCCAGGTAAGAGTCCCTTTGCAAGCTCCCACAGCAGGGACCTGCTCACCTGTGAGGTGGCCTCATGGATTAAACACAGCCACTGCACCGGGACTGCTCTTCTGCTCACATTTGTCAGTGTTGCTCAGTTCTTATTTGGAAGCCAGGTTTGCTTGCTGTGACAGCTGCGAGCTGCAGGTGGGATCGTGCAGCACCACATCTGTTGGCGGGTGTGCCAGGGGAACACACCAGGTGGGTGGGCGGGCATCCCCTCTGCTGCTGTGCCACCGCTCTGGTGGTGTCCCCTGCCACCTTTCTGGGGCAGAAAGAAAAAGCATTAGATAAGAACTGGGCTCCAGCAGCACCCAGCTGTCTCAGCAGGCTTTACAACCCAGGACAGCCATAGTGCATGGGAAAATTCAGCACTGCACATCCCTCAAATCAGACCACCCGCTGCTCAGGCCCTTTACATTCTCCATGGGGCACCAGCACCAGCAGTACCACAACATTGTTGTTCCCTCCCTGAGCACTGGACACCATGTTTTACAGGGTGAGGACAGTAAGATACCACCCTGGGAACCCAGGGTTTTCTGGTTTTTTTCCTCATCGCTTTCTCACTGCACTTCGCCTCAGTGCTGGCATCCCATATCTGCTGGGTCCACATGGGGTCTCCACTCACATGGACAGCAAGTGGAAATGCCAGTAGCCTTCATGTGCTCCTGGGACAGAACAAGGGGAGGAAAGGGCTTGGCTTTGTCTCTTGGTGTCTGCAGTGCTCTGGGGTAAACAGGGCTCTGGGCACAGCAGCCAGCAAGAACCCACCTCCAGCAAGCCCTGAGGCCATGGTGGATGCAGGTCTGTAGGCCTCTGTCTTCAAAAGCAGCACAGCAGGGCTGAGCCCCAGGCAGTGGGGAGGGGGGACAGGGGGCTCACACCACCCGCCGGAAAGGGGTTTGGGTTTAACTGCTGGTTTACTGCCTGCCAGCAGAAGTATATGGCTGTACAATAAGAAAAGGCTGGAGGAAGGTGTTTGAAAACCAAGCTAACCCACTTCAGACTCATGAAAGAAAAACACCACCAAAGCAGCCCCCCACTGGCCCCACCATTTCAGGGAGGGGAAGCTGGTTTGGAGCCTGAGAACAATGGAGCAACCTTCACTTCCTTTCTTCTGGCAAAGGTAAAAGACCTTGTGGAGGTGTCCACACTGGGGAAGGCACTGAACAAGAAACCCTGTGCCAATAAAGCCCCTTGTGCCTTCAAACGCCACATCCACACACTTCCCAACCTCCAGCATTGCTGTCTGCTGACAGCAGCACCAGGAATTCTTACCCCTTGTTGTGCAAAACCCTGGCCATGCTGGCATGGAGAGCCATTTGCCAGCACGGGTCTGTGTGCTCCCCACGCTTGGTGGGGCAGATCAGAGGGCTTGGTTTTCCTTTCCAGAGGCCTCCCTTTGTCCCCATCACTCCCTACCTCTCCTGTCTTGCCCAATGTCCAGGACAGCAGGCAGAGACCAAGGCACTGCAGACAACTGCTGAGCAAAATCAGAAACACAGACTGAAACATGACTAATTTCTAACACATCACAGCCTACGAGTCATTCTGTTTGTGAGCATAAACTGCTCTCTGCTGCCTTCATACCAGCTCGTTTCAAGGGTGAGTAAGCAGACAGTGGCAGACATGACTTCTATTATTCCCAGAGCTTTGAAGCTGTACCATTTCCCTGTGGTTAGCTGGCTACATCAGCTGTCTGTAGTGGCACATTTTGAAGAACTCAGCAATGAGACATAGGTAGCCAGACCAAGCTGAGCTGGAGCTCAGCAAGCTCCATTGGCAGTATTTCATGGTGACTCAGTAGTTGCCCACCCTCTATTATTCATTGGTTTTATCCCCTCATTTTATTTCAATATTCTTGACTATTTCCAAAAAAGCCCTTTCACAAGCAGAGGTCAAAGGCAACAAAAACAGCTTCAAGTTGTAAGTGAAGCCCATTTCTGTTAAAGTGAATTTTGGAATGAATATCCTCAGAGAATAAGCAACACCATTTGAAGACAGAAAAATATAGAAAAACTGAGCTACAACAAATGTGAGCATTTATACGTGTTTATATACTCATACATATGCAAAAGTATAAATACAGAAACATGCATCTCTTAGACTAGAAAGTGAAACTTCCTGCACTTTTGAACTACTCCCTTAAGCCACTTTATTACACAGGTATTTTTTAATATATATTTTTAAAAACATAGCACTTGCACACACTTTGGTGAAAACTGTAAGTTTCCTTTTCATCCCAGGTTAAACTCCTGTGGTATTTTCCTGCTGCTCTAGAACTTCCACAGTTCTGATCTATATTTCTACATTTAAACACTTCTAGTTTGAATGGCTGAACATTAAAAAGTATCTTTGCATAGCTTGAAGCAGCACAAACATCAATGTCTAAGCAAAAGCACCGGATTGTGATTGTGGGGTTTTTTTTGCACAGACAGGTTCAAATTCTACTTTTAATTCCACTGCCAAAAGTTTAGAGCTTGAGATAAATCACTCCTTCCCCTTGAAAGGGGTTGATTATTTTTATGGCTCGTTTCAGAGTCCAAGGGCCCAGGCTGAGATGAAAGGCTGGGGGCAGAGCAGGGCAATGCCCCACATCCAATACCACATAAGAAAAGGGTGAGGGCTCTGGCAACAGTGAGAGGAACTTCCAGATGTAGTTCCCAGCAGCGCTCAGCCCCTTTGGGTAACCTCAGATGTGTCATTTAGCCTTCCTCTGACTCAGTTCCTCAGTACTGGGGAAATAACACCACCACTGTATTACGTAGGAGTTTTGGGTAAATAGACACCTTTTAAGTGAGTATTGGAATCCACACTAGAAGTGTAACTAAAATAAAGATCAGTTGCAATTCTAAAGAAATGACACAAGCGTGGGCTGAGAAGAAGGGATGAGATGTATGGTACAAACACAAGGAGCTCCCTACCACACTCAAAAGGGCTCGATCATGAACTGTAGCATAGGAGAGATGCAGATCCTGGGTTATGAACCCAGCTGGGGTCTTGCTTTGTGGCAAATCCTTGGGTCCCCTCGGTGGCCCCACAGTGCCTTCACCTCCTGGTTGTGAAAGAAGCACCAGCTGCACAGCTCCCATGTCCCTGCTGGGGCTACTCAGTCACCCAGGAAGGGAAACAAAACACAGTGGCTTTCCTACAAATCTGGCACACCTCTGTCCATGCCCTACAACTCCCACAAAGGCAGGTGACCACACCTGAGCTCCCATGTTTGAATCTCTGGGCCGTGCCAGGTGTCTGAACCAATGTCATGTTTTGACACGTCACACATGACCCAGATTTTTCTACCTAACCATGGAGCAGATGCAAGGGCAGGTCCCAACCCTGTTAGTCTGGCAAGGTCTGATAAGATCTGACACCCAGGGCTGGTGGGGCAGAGCCACCTGGGCAGGTGCACCTCGCTTTGTGCTCTGCATCACCACCCCACAGTGCAGGTGTGGCAACTGCTGCAGAAGGACCTGCACGGCTGGGTGAGAGTTTAAACAATGTGACCTTGCAACCTGCCCCCAGCACTGAGGTTTTCTCCTGGCACTGTGGCTGACCACAACCCCCCTCTCGACCCTCAGCACATTTTGGTGGGCAAGCCAGGGGAGGGAACAATACTCTTTTTTCACAGAAGACAAAGCTGTGGAAGACACCGATTCCCATGGCAACAAAGACAAAGAAGTGTCCCAAGATGTGATTTGCCGTCACCATACCCACCTTGTGGCAGATAAGGACAAGTGATAGCTCTGAAGGGAACTGTTTCCATGGGACCCTTCCCAGCGAACCCTCGCAATGACAACCAACCGTCAGCCACAGCTTTCAAACAGGTCTGACTGGAAGGGAGCAACGCTGCTCCCCGCTGCAAGCGCTGCCTGCATCTTGTCCTCTTGTGAGGGACAGGGCTCTGCTGGCTCCCTCAGAGCTGCCTAACCCCGAACAAGCTACGCTGCTGCTCGCTAATCCACTTACCCAGGCAATTACACTGGGAGAGCAGCCTGCAGGGAGCCATGCTCAACTTGTCAGCTAAACATCCTGCTGGGTTTTTTAACCCACTGAGTGGTACCTTAAGCAATGGTGAGAGCTCCTCACAGAGCACACATTTGTTCTTAGGTAGCAAATGTAAGTGCATTTCCTTCCCACACTTCCATTTATCATATTTCTCCCCTCCCAGTCCTGCCCCTTCAGTTCCCTGGGGAAAGTCAGTGAATTTATGAAGGAACAAAGTCACCTTGAGCCTTAATCCACACCCTAGCAGAAGGAATACATCTGTCGGCAATCACATCCACCCACTCTACAACAGCATTACAACAATGCTCACTTTGTTAGCACAGAAAATACTGTCTCCTCCTCTGGTCCTGGAGAAAAGCTACCACAAAGGCTGGAGCAAAGAAAAGACTTGGGACAGAAAAAATGACCCTGTACATCCAAGGTCAATCAGGTAAACTGAGGTGAAATAGTGAAATTAGGAAGAGAAGAGCAAAGAAAAGAATCAGCAAATCCAGTCCTTGTCTTACAATAAACCCTCCAAAACACCTTCCTGCTCCCTTTCTGTGAAAGAAGTGAAGGCAGTTTAGAAAATTGTCCTCAATAAAGTTGAAGACAGGCAGAGATCCTCATACAGCTGAGAGCAAAACAGCAACCAAAGCAGCTGACTAAGTACTGTGGAACCAGGTGCATAAGGCAGTTGGGGTTTTGCCATCAGAGAGCAAAGGCCAGATTCCCTCATAACCAGGCTGGCACCCAGCTTGCTGGAGCCATAGCTCTGTGTTTCCCTTTCTCCTTCCCTCAGAGAAACCAGCCCTGATGCCACCTGACCACATAGGACCAAAACAGGGTTTTAAAATGGTCCTGGAAGCTTAAGAGATACACACAGAGATAAAGCTCTCTCCAGCAGAGGCTGTCCCAGCCCTGCACAGGCACTGCCTGGACGTTCTGGGGGCATGGGCTGATTCCCAAGTCCCTGATGCTGACACAGGGCTGCTCTCACAGCCAGGGCTCCCACCTTTGTGTCCATCCCCACGGAACAGTTCCTTTGCATTCAACAGGAACAAACACAGCTGCTTGTTGCTGTCTGCCCTACTTGTTGCTATGACTTGATTATCAGTCCTGGATGAACCTGCTACTGACTGGGAGAACTGAAACCTTACTATTCCCAGAAGGATGCAGCAGTTACACCAGAGAGCAAGGAGGCTGAAGAAGTGGTAAATGGGTAGTAAAGCCAGTCCCAGTGAAACTACCACCTCTCAAACACTCCCATCCTGCCGGCTGCATAGTGCAGTGGGCTAAAACCCAATTGCTTTGTCATCTTTGGCACTTGCTGCAGGCAAGCACCAGCCTTTGTCAGCCCAACATCCTTTTCTCTGCCATGCACCCCAGAGCAGATGAGCGAGTTTCCAGAAACTGTCCCACCTGGCAAACAGGAAAAAGAGTGAGGACACAGGTATCCTGGTGTAGGAGTTCTCTGAGCTAGTGTTGGAATCCAGGAGCTCAGAGAAATCAACCCATCCTAAATCCCCAATACTTTGCTAACTGAATTATAAAGAAAGAAGATTTAATTAGCACATGTAAGTAATCTCCTCCTTAGCAATGTCATTCCACTGGTACACTCTGAATTCTATTGCTACTTATGTGGCCCTCAAGGACAAGAGGTGGTGGTGTATGGATTTCCTTTGCTTCACAACAGGGGAAGAAGACCAAAATGACAGAGACTTCACCAACTCACCTAGAAGTCCACCAGCTGCCACCTGCCACTTCAAAATCTATTCCCAAATAAAATTGATTGTCCCCAAATAACTTACCTGGACTTCGCTGTTCTCAGCAGCAGTCTTTCTTCTCCTGGCAGTACTCTTAAACTTTACAAGACAGTAACGAAGCTCATCCTCTGCTCCAGGAGTAGATTCCAACTTGCCTATTGCACCTGTATGCTGTCACAGCCCTGGTCAAAGGAGACATTCCAAAAGAAACTCCTGGGATTCAAATATACAGAAATATCATCACCAGTGCAGGAGAACCAAAAGAAATATCCCCAGTAGTTGCCTAAATTCATCTTTGTACTAAATACTCTTCTAAGCAACTCTCATTTAGAGAGGCTTTAATAGAATCACAAAATGGTTTGAGTTAGAAAGGACCTTAACGCTCACTTAGTTCCAGCCCCCCGTTCTGTAAGCAGGGACACTTTCCACTAGACCAGGTTGCTCAGAGCCTATCCAACCTGGGCTTAAACACTTCCAGGGATGGGAGATGCTTTTATGGGCATGTATATAGCACATGGGAGCCCCAGTCCAGCCTCACACAGCATCCTAAGAGCTTGTATTTACAGGCTCCTGCGAGCAGGAAGCTCTTTACTAAAAGAATTAGATAAGGCTTGACAAAGATGCAGGAAGGTGGGCATGCTGTGCCTTAGAAAACTTTTGCAATACAGAACCCAAAACATCCCTGTAGGCAATCCCAGTCAGAAAAGAATGTAGAAAAGAAGGGGGGAGAAATTTCAAACAGGTTTGGCAGAGCACTTTGGCCACAGCTGGATAGAAGGTTAAATGACAGGAGGGTAGCCGAAGAGCAGTGTGTCCAAAACATCCCTGAGCAGCCACTGCTTGTACTGGAGAGGTCTGTGGGACTATCTCAAAATGCTTTCTCCTATCTCTGAGAGAAAACAATCCCTAAAGCACGCTGCTGCTTCTCCTCCCACTCTCCTGCAGGAGGGAAAGCTGCTCTCCTGGGTTTGGTGAGGACAAGCAGCTCACATGCTCTGTAAGGCTGCCCAGCACTTAGAGCAGAAGCTCAATTCTCCCTGCTTTAGAGAGCATGGTGGTACCTGCTAGGCAGACATCCATACCTTTTGGGTCCCAGACTTCCAAGAAAACCAGGACACAGCAGCATTGCTTGTAGGGCATCTATTGCAAGGCCCTTCCATGATACAGGCAAGTGTCATGGGGCTGAAACACACCTTTTCTTTCAGTTTGGTCAGTCTGTCACATCCTGGCATTCAGTATGCAACAGAGATCAGTTCCTTATGCATTTCCTTTGCCCTTCTGAAGTGAAGCAATTCTTCCTCTTTTGCTTGCCCACACATTCTACTCTGGAGATCACAGTCACAGTGGTGGTGATGGGGTTTGCTACTGTCAGCATTTTCAGATACTCAAGCACAGCTCTACTCCTCAGAGTACTTCCAGAGTAGGCTGGGAAGTTCCTGATGAGTAGGTGGGAAAAAAAAGTGACAGAAAAGGGGTAAAAACATGAACTGTTAGTTTCGTTGAGGAATAGCATGATAGCACCACCAAACTGCTTCGGGTTGAGAGACCAGAACATGCAGGCACAGGAGTTTCTCCAGTGGTCTGCTATTGTGCTCGACTCGGAATTTATTATAAACTATAAAACACAAACACAATTACCACGTTCCCCACTGTGTCCATTTAAACACAGCTAAGCAAAGACTTGGGTTCAGGTTTAATGGAACGAGCCATGGGAGAGAAGGCACAGCAGGGCCCACAGCCACATGGCACATTTCATTCCAAGGGAAGAACTTCTTCATGCAGATCAACAAAGAAATAAATTTAAAAAACCAAGTATATGGTCTGGTTCCTTCATTTAAGACCATTAATTACACCATTATGGGCATCTCTGTTAGGGAGCTCTCACAAAACTTCCTGTGAGCCTGATCAGGAAGAGCGCCAAACTGCAGCCCTGGGAACATGGTCCCCCTTTAGCTTGGGATGAGGGTTTGGTTTCAGCACTTGTCAGGGCTCAGGTCCTCACAGCAGCTGAGTGAAAATCAGCTGCTAGAGCCAGACCTGTGAGGAGGAGGAGGAGGAGGAAGAGGACGATGCTCAACAGAACCTCACCAGGGGGGTGGAATAAAGCACACAGAAGAACTAGCCCGGATCAAGTCAAAGTATGTTTATTCATGTGAGGTCAGTTCAGACATGACCAGATTGAACACCTTTCTCCCTCAGAGCACCCTGGAGAAATACACAGAGCTGAAAACCCAGGCCAACAGTGAGGGCAGCAATCCCGAGGCCTTAGGCACGCCTCACTAACTGGGGTGGCCCCAAAGCGCCGCGCGCTCGGATGCAGCTGCTGGGCTCGGCGCTCCATCACTCCTGACACTTCTCAAGAGGGGACAGAACTGTTTACAGGAAGCCATTTGTTACAGGGGCTGGCCTCTCCTCCCCCCAACCCCAGCAACGTCCCTTTCCCACCCCACCTTTCATCAGAAGCTTATCTGCTGCCCGGAGAGGCAGCCAAGAAGTTCACCCAGGTTGGAATTTGAAACCAGAGATTCTCAGACGCTGTGGCTGGGGCAAACGGTGCCACCATCAATTTTAGAACTAAATTTCAGGGAGTTTTCATTCTATTTGTACAGGGGCTAATGAGTAGCTTGGGATGTGAACACTAACCCCAGGGCATAATTCTGAGAACAGGATGAAAGATTCTCAGTCTCCTGCTCTAATTATACAGGCGAAAATTGGAATGGGAATGAGAAGAGTCAAGAGCAGGACTCAGGTTCCATATCAGCTTAATGGCATAGTTTTCCCAAGCACTGAAATATTTTGAGGGTTAAGAAAAATATGCAACCATCACCTCCACCCAGAGAAAAAGATTCAAAAAAAGTATAAAATGAGGCAACTGAGTTCCACATTAAGCAAAGCTATGCATGGAGACAGAACTACAGAAGCAGCAATCACCAAGCAACCGTTCAAAACTGTAAAACCATAAGGCACTAATGATGTTCCACTCGTCACAATCAACACATGACTAAAAATTGACATTCATCAATTAAAAAATAAAATAAAATCAATGTACATTTTGAAAAGGCAACTGTTCCCATTTAAAAAGCTTCAAAATCTCAGCTCCAACACTTCTGCTCCTCCCCACCTCCACCCAAGCAAGCACACTAGTTACACAGTGTTTGCTCACCAAGTTCTGCAGGTTAACACAGACCTATTACAATGAAACATCTCAAGGCATAAACACAAAACAATTTTTTGCAAAGTTACTCAGTGACCCCATTAAGATCGCTAACAAATGTTAGGGGTGTCAGTCGGTCACCCCACTAACCACAGTACTGCAAAGCACTTAAAACACAACCACACCAAGCACACCCACTTGTTTTTAGTGCTTGCAGGTAGACTTGCATCTGCCTTTCCCTTCAAGGTACAACTCAAGCTTTCAAACCCTGGAGCCTGAGGTCCCCTATGCAGCCATAACCACGGGAGCATGAGGGGAGACAGCAGCAGTTGTTCATTAATGCTATCCCATGAGTATGCTGCAGTCCCTGCCTGGAAGCCCCTGCCTGAGAGCAGCCAGGTCCCTTAAATTCCTTTAATTCCAATCTGATCCTTCCTTGCTAGAGATGAGCAATTGCCCAAGGAGTATGAAGTCAGTGACACCAGTTTCCCTCAGTAGGTCACCTCACACCCATTTTGGTCAGTATTGGTCAGGTTCAATAAACAAAGTAGTGAAAGTATTTATATCCCATTACTCATCCCTGAAGCCATTCACGGATCCTTTAGACACAAAGGACCTATTAAGGCTCATTTCAGAGATTATTACAATAAAGTATTGCACACTATTTGTCTGCTTCAATAGTTAAAAAAAATGAAATCTCATTTCTCAGAGATTAGTAACATTATTAAAAAATGTTAAAAACAAGTACAGAGGTAACTTCTTCGTGTGACTCTACTGGAATATGTAACAACTAATAGATAGGGGATAGCAGAGGTCCATCTGTGCAGAGATTTAGCGACAGCAGTTTTTAAACAACTGGACAGCGTAAATCCCAAATAATTATTTCTGCCCTTTCTAACAGCTAAGGTGATCTGAAATTTAGGACTATCCGTAAGCTGCACTGTATGATTTCACCAGCACAAAAGAGCATCAAGGTACATTGCAAGACAGCCTCCCAAAAACCGTCAGTTTCAAACAGCTGACTTTGGTCAGCACATCCAGAAATAAATAAGAAAAGGTATAGGAATCAGACACCCAACAAAAGACCCTGGTGTGACTGCTGGAAGAGTCTGGGAGGCTGGGACAATCCATCAGTCCCGTGGATTGTCTGGCTTAGGTCAGCAGCTCCGTGACACAGGTGTTCTCAGGACAAGTATTTAGTGCTTCACTCGCCTACAGCGAGTCAGTCAAGTCTTGTGGAGTCATTTTGCATCAGTCCAGACCTGGAGGATGTAACAAACAAGTCTCCCAGAGTTTTGATGGGTGTCCCAACTGTCAGTTCCATACAGCAGTCCTTGCAGAGGGGAGCAGAAGTCACTCTGCCAGCATTCGCAGGCGCCGCTCGTGCAGCAGCAACCTGATCTCCCTCACTATCAACGGTGAAATGAACAGGATTGTTGAACTCGTCTGTGGAAAGAAGCAGATCCAGGACAATTAACACAGAGCAACCTGAGCTGCAGCCATCCCCTGCTCCAACATGCATCCAAGGCCATCCCAGGAAGACACAGGCTAAGAGAAGCAATGACAGAGTGGAACAGCAGAGGAAGGACTGAGATTTCAGGAAAGCTCATTCAATTTCAGCTGTCATGATCACCTTTTCATAAAGATGAGCTCTCCAGCTTCTGGGTGACCTTCCTCCTTGGCACCTCTGCTGGCTACCAAAGTGGCCTTCTCCCTTGTCAGCACAGATGCAAAGACATCTCCTGGCACTTCCAGCAGGGAAGACCAAGTAAATTGTGCAGTGGTCACCACTGTGGTGATGCTCTCTGCCACAGCAGCAAAACAGGGCCAAGGCATTTTCAGTTTAGTTTCAACACCCTCATCACTCTTTCCACTAATCTTCAAGACCTAACAAGCAAGTAGCTTAACTTCACCTCTCTCAAAATATTAGGAACTATGTATCACAGAGATGCAGGAGGGAGAAAACCTGCCTTGGAAGTCAGATGGTATGAGCTTTAGGAAATGCATACAGGTATTTCTGGGCAAGTATTTTTGTGTCTCTGCTACAGTCTCAGTTCCTGTTGGGTTACCTGACTTTAAAGGATCCAAAATTAACCCATTTGACTTAGATAACCTGAGGCAAAGCCACACCACAGGCCACTTTGAGAATGGTATCAGAAGTCAAAATTCTCAGGTTCCCACAAAAACATCCTATGGCAAATTGAGTTTTGACAAAGCATTTTTATAAAAAGTGATTTCTTACCATTAGAATGAAGAAATAGAAAACCCACATCCATCCCAGGTTCTCCTGGATCAAAGACACTAGATACTAAACAGAAATGAAAAAAATATTATTCAAACTGGGAAGATAAGCATGACTTTCAGGCATGACACTTTCATTTTCCAGACTTTGTGGGCTGTTGGCACTCGACACAGAGCTGATCACAAAATCTACCAACTGATCTTTTCCTGTCAGAAGAGATGATTCAGGACAGCAGCCTTTTTTTGTATGAAACCCACAGTTTTAGCAAAGCAGAGACATCATCCTGAAGCTTTACAGTAACTCAGAACAGCACAAAGACAGAACTGAACTAGAGTTTCAAAGGGTGACAAATTGACTCTGCTGAATACGAGGTTTTTGCACAGAACACTGGGACATAAGTGGATGTAAGTACTCTCAGAAGAACTAAAAGCTCTAGAATGGCTTATAAATTACACAGGACACATTTTTAAGAGCTGTGCAACCACTAACTTAACCCTTCATCTAGGCAAGACACTTGAGACTGCACTCTGTTCTGAGTTACACCCTGGTCCAGTTGGGCAGCCCAGGCCACACAAGAAAATGTATCCCTTATTAGCAGATTTATATTCAGATGCTGCACAAGGGCCTCCCTTCTTCACTAGTGGGTATATCAAAACAGGATCTGAATTTCTAACACGCTCATTGTGCACTCGCTGTTATTCACACACCCCCGGAATGACGTCGTGGCTGTCTCTGCTGGAATAAATGCAGTGTTGGAAGGGGAGGCAGGTGGAATCTCTCAGAACCAAAGACCCACTTTTTATGATGACGTGAGTTTGGATGGTATGTGTGTGGGAAGACAAAAACACTGAGACAAAGCCAGAAGAACACTGAGTGTAACACTGATATCTGTCCTCAAAGCACTTGTAATTTTCCATGTTCAGAGGAGATAAGTAGGATTTATCCTACAAAACAGTAACTGAATGATTGCATTTATCAGGCAATCAAAGGCAAGCACAACCCCAAATCTCTTTCTAGAAAAAGAACTCGCATGCCTCGCTTGCATCCTTGGTATTCTGCCACCACTGGAGGATGCCTGGAGGAGAACTGGCTCCAATCTCTCTACTGAATCCTCCCCAAAGCACCACTGTGTTCTTTCACGTAGCTAACACTTGTATTTGAGAAGAAAACATCCCCAGTGGGCACACTGTCAGCCTGCTCCTCTGCAACACTCTACTCCTCAGACCTCTGGCAGCATACTGTAAGGATTGTTGAAGCAAGTGGGGCTGGATTTACAAGGTGTAAAAGACATCCACAGATAAAAAGAGAAAGCATAAATAAGAGCAAATTTGAAATCACTTCATAAACACTGTAACATTCATAATGGGTATTCCAATTTTACTCAGTTATAGAGATCAGGGATAGAGGTACACTTTTCTGTAAGAGAAGGTTTTCCTATCACCTCAAAACAAAAAATCTCAAACTTCAAAATATTTTTTCACTCTTTGCAAAGCTTTTTGAATTTCAGGATATGAAAGTCTGTAAAATTCGCTTGAATTAACAAAGTGCCTTAACATTAGCACTAGGAATACTTAGTTTAGTTCTTAATTACATTGTTTCTACTGGAAACTTTATTAAAACAGACAGGTTCCCTTGGTTGGTTCTTAAGTAATTATTTTTTAAAAAGACCCCCAACCCTCTCTTTCTCTCCCCACACAACTTCGGATTGAGGAATGCACTAACATCTGTAACCACAACAGACACTTGTCTTCCTTCCCCAGGCCTCTCTTTCCCTTTGGCAGCCTCACCTGGCCCACGGCAGCACCAATACTGCCTGTTCCATCCACAATTCCTGTGACTGTCGCCAGGGCCTCGCTGCTGCCTTTCACCACATCCTGACGCCCCAGGTCGGCGGAAATTGCTGAACTTATCATGTTAGAAGGGCCTCCAATGAAAAATCCTGCAAGTGACAAGAAAACAGCTTTGGTGCAAAACAAATACTCAGATAGATTCCCAACAAAACATCTTCAAAACACAGATTTTCTACCATGAAAGCTCACGACAAGAATTAAATCTAGGGACACTGTTCAGAAATTAACTGCAGGTAGAGGGGTACTTGACACACAGTCATGGAACACCCTAAATATCTGGAGTAGTCACACAGAAATAGCCAACAAGAACATTTTAATTAGTTTGGAGTAGCATATGCCCATGCTACGGCCTCAGTCTCCAAGGGTTCACAGAGGAGATAGCAGGCAAAAAAAAAAAAAAAAAAGGGCCCACAATAACAGGACAGAGAGCTCTGCAATAAGAGTGTTTGGAAAGAAAGGCTCTATTCATGCAGGCTTAATTCCATAACACAGCACAGTATGTGTGGTAGCACAAAAAGCTTGTGACCTCTCACAGCACACAGGGTATTTTGAGTTCTGACAAACACCCTCAAGTTTGAGCTGCAGTTCATGACTCTGCCATACACCCACTTCCTCAGATACCAGACCACTGCATAAATCCCCCATCACACTGAGCCAAGGCAGATCCCCTCAGCTCCAGGCTGTTGTTCTATACAGTCTGTATTCTATACCTCCCTCTGTAAGGCAGTTTTCCTACAGCTGTTTTCCAAATGTAACAGAAACTGGGGCCCAGTTTTCACCCCTTCTGCACAACCAGCAGAGATGGCAGCACACACAAACACCTTACCACACCTGGCTGGTGTTACTGATTGTTCTGCAATGGATTTAGATGTCTACCAGCATAACAGTGGATTTTGAGAAGTTACCTGTAATTGCCATGATCACAGCATTGATAGGTTTGCTGTTTGGGGAACCTGCAAGAGAAAGACGAGGAGAGTGTAAATAAAATTTGAATAGTAAGAAAATCCTTCATCTCTATCTGGGGAAGTCAGACTCAGCTCAAACTCCCTCATCATAAAGTACACAGCACTTGTATCAGCCCTTTCACTCTTTCTCCATTTTCCAAAACATTTTTTAGAGTAGAGAGATTGGACCTGGAGGTAGAAACCCAGCAAGTTCCCAAACAACGCTGCAAAATAAAGCAAAACATGCAAACCCCCATATCCTAATTCCTCTTTACAAAGCCATGTCTGAACATCTACAGGTTCCCCTTGCCTTTCCAGCAGCACGTGTATATCAGCTGGTTTTCCATTACAGTCCCTCAGTGCCTTTCAGTTTTCCCTGGTATCTCACTCTCCTTCCACTCAGGGCCCACACATGGTGAGTTACTGCACAAGGCAAGGTGCACCCTCTTCACACATTCTCAGGCCATTATTACTCTTATGTGCAACACACTGTGGGCATAATAAGGTTTCCTGCTTTGGCTGACGGAAGCTGAATTATCACACTGCAGGAACTTTGGATCAACCAAGACTTCTGTATCTGCCTGGACAGTAGCCTGTTCTGAGTTAAGCACAAGGCACTTGGGGCTCTGCCTGTTCTGCTACCTAGTCACAAACTTCAAACCTCATCAGCAATAATTTCATGTTTACTTCCAATTCACTTTTTAAAACAATGAGTTAGCACAAGAGCCTACAAAAACTCCACCAAACCCAATCCTTGCTGTTCAATGATAACATCTTATTGACCTTACTTTGAGAGCATCTGAGTAAGCCTGCATGCTCCCAAAAGCCACACTTTTCATGTTCAGATCCAGCAGAGATTTCTACCCACAGATCTCCAAGTGCTCTATTAAAGTCTGTCTGGACCACCACCCCATTTTAGAGGAACACACAGAGAAGTGAAATGGCATCCCAGTGAGTTAAATCACTGTGTACCATAGGACATTGTCTGAAGACACAATACTGTCACCCCTAGAAATGCTACACAGATGTTTCACAGAAATTACATCTTCCCGTCTCCTCACACTCTGTTTTCCTGAGATTCCTTTCAAAAGCCAGACACCAAGAACTATATCTATCATAAAAGAGGCAGAAACTCTCCAATTTCACCATTTTCAGAAGTGTAAGTAGTAAAGTCTAAGAGCTTCTCCTGCCTCTGAGTAATGTAGATATACTCCAACACAGATCTGTCCACAGATTCTCTTTCCTCATAATATAGGGAAGCACCCGAGATTTCTTTCTCTGCCAATTATGGTATTGACACAATGACAATGCCAAAAATCTCACTGACACTGGAGAAGGATCAGTACCAGAAGGATCAGTAAATAACCCACCACTACAGAGAAATCCAGCCACTTCGAGAATTCATTTCCACCCCATTAACCAGAGAACAGATTTCTTTCTGTGCAGTGCCACACTTGAGCAAAATAGACCAAAAGGCACCATTCTGATCCAGAAGCAGTTTCAAGACCAGAAAAGGTAATGAGAACAGGCTGTGCTCTGGCTCTCTCTAGGAGGTACTGAATGAACCTCTTATCCCTGTGCAGCACAGGCGTACTCACGGCTGTATCCAAAGAGGGAGCCCACAGCAAAGAGCAGGCTCACTGCCAGCACAGGGGCTCTCTTCTGCAGCACATCAGAAATCAAGCCCTGGATAGTCCCACCTGTTCAAAAAAAAAAAAATAGCTGTCAGGGCTCAGGATGCTGATACCTTGAACAAAGCTTGTTTCACTGAGTGCAGTGGCCTCTGGCCTCCTCATCAATACACACTCCCTCTAAAATCCTGAGAGCTAAGCCCCCTCCCCTTACTGCCCCAGACACAGAGGCAACAGTAAATTTAAGTGTCTCAGATAAAGCAGAGAAAACTACTCATACTGCTTGCTGGGAATTTATTACTTTTTTCTGGCATGCCACTAACCAATGCTCCTACTTTTCTTTCTCTTCCACTACAGGACCATCACAGCTCTATGACCACCACGACCCTGGATTAAGCAAGCTGAACACTGTGGCTGGTTCCTTTAGCTGAAAGTGCAAGAAAAAGCAGCTCTTTCTCACAGGGAAAACATTATGACACAGAGGCCTCACATTCTCTGCTGTCTCACCTACTTAGGGCAGGTGCAACTGAATGCAACAAATGCCAAAGGCCAATAAAAATCACCTCATGGGTACCTCTGCAGGAACTGCTCAGCTGGTAAAAGCCAGAATGCTGAGAAAGCCTAATGCAGAAAAGGCCACAGAGGCAAAACCAGACCCTGAACAGACCCAAACAAGGATGTCTATTATAGGAAAGCTAACTGGACAAGGGAATAAAGCTAGAACCTGAGCACAGCAGAGTGGAAGTCTAAACACATATACAATATATTCTTTATTCTGGAGGAACCAGGTCAGGTTTTCTATCCAGCAGAAGAAAAAGCAATGACATTTAATTTCTGAACATAACAGAGTTGGTGCCTGCTCTGCTGAGATCTGCAGTGAGTCTGTCCTTAGAAACACAGAACAGACAGGACAATATAGAACCCAGGAAGTCCAGATCTAAATCTTCCCCAAGGGTACCTGTCAGAAAGGAAGTAACGAGCAGGGGCCCCATTTTGTACACAGCACTTTTCAAGAAGTCCTAATCAGTGAAGAAAAATGCCAGCTGAGGTTAATTTTCAAGAGTATGACAGTGCCCTTCAGTTAGTTATATGTTAACTCTTTAGAGGGTCATACTTCACGTTTAAGGAAAAAAAGATAAGCCAAACAAGCACATACAAACCTAGACTTTTCCCACATTCAGTGAGCAGCCAGATCCTACTGAACTCAACTGCTCTGGCTGTATTCACTGTCTTTCATTCTCAAACACTATGGAGGCAGCTGCAAGAAGATGTCACTCCCCTGCTCACTCACCTATGATTCCTCCCACATCATACCAGATGGAGAGCTGGTCAGCTTCTGCTTCTTTCCATCCAAAGTTATTGCTGAGGTAGAAGGGCAGCCAGAAGAAGAATGAGTAATTCACCAGCTTCAAGCAGGCATAGGCCAAGGAGTACTGGAACAAAGAGAGGGCCAGTGAGCAGTCAGCACTTGAGAAATGCAAACAGCATTTCTGCTTATTCCCATAAAGCTCTGGATCCAGCTAAAGCTTTCAGGGCAAAGCACTTCTGAATTTCATGTAAGAAGGCAGCATCATGAAAGTTTAATGCTGAACATCAAAGGGAACCCAGGAATACAAAAATCACTGTCAAGAAGGTTATTTTTTATCACTGAATGCAATGGGTTAAAACACTTTCAGTGTAATCTTGAGAGGAAATGACACCAGGCTTCAAAAAAGGAAGAAAATTTAATTCACCTTCTGAAGAGAAGGGAGCCAGCCATGTGACACAAAACAAGCTTGAGATTTAGTCATCTGTGCATCATGCTGAGAAAGGTTATGTGAAGTGGTTCCTCTGTGCTATCTTGTGCTGCTCAGAAGGCTCATCTGCTTACAGCACCAGAAGAGAAAGTTTCACTCATAATCCCCAGGCAGGTATTCCAGGACATGGGATGAAAGGTTTGGCCAAAGCTGAGCACAGGTTTTCAAACCCAACAGCTGAGACAACTTTCTTTTGGCTGCTGGGCTCAATTTGTCCTTAGCTAGCAGATTTCCTTCAAAGCCTTCATGTGTGTGGCAAAGATTAGGTCTCAGGGACTGCTGGCCCAGCATGCAGAGGGACAGGTCACCCTATTTCAGTAAAGACAGCAGCTCAAGGAACCCATTGGAAGAGGCAAACAAGGATGAAGATGTTAAAGCCCAGCCTTTGAGGCTCTGTGCATATGGGCACTAAACTTTGTATTTCAAAAAGCAGATCTTTTTATACATTAAACTCCACAAAAATCATCTCTTCTGCATTTATATTATTTTAATAGGTACAGACTTCTTAGCTGCCTTATTAATGCTTTTTCAGTCTTGCAGGACACAAACTAATTTCTGCCATACATGGAAGACATGGGGATCTTTGGTAGGGTTCTCCTGCCTCTGGGTGTGAAAAGTACACTGTACAAAGTGATATTCATTACAACCCACTAAGAAACTGTCTACCAGATTGTCTGAGTGATTAAACATTGAATTCTTAGAGGCTCAGGGGAAAGCTGTCTGTACTAAAACTCTTCCACTGTATCACTCAGCAGGAGATGAGAGGAGCTCCAGAAAAAAATATGTCAAATAAATTCTTTGTAGAATCTTGACAAGGCTTTGGAGATTCTCTCAGTATTTGGTCTCTCATCAATCTGACATGGTATTCCTGTTTGGCTGGGCACTAAGCTGACATCAGATAAAACTCAGAGGTGTTCAGGTTGCTGGAATAGGGTGTGGAATGCGTCCCCAAAATCCAAAGTTCAAAGCCAGCAACCTCAGTTGCTGCCATCTCCTTTTGCTCAGGCCAGTGGAGAAAGTCACACATCAACTGAGGCAGACACCATCACTAACATTTTGTGTGAGGCATTAGCCAGAGTAGGAAAGAACTCAAGGTGGGTTTGCTTTCTTTTGCCATCCCTCAACTAAGGCCCTAACAGCAGGACTGTGGTTGTCCTGCACTTGGCACAATGACAATGCACCCCTCCCTTCTAGATTTTCTGTTGCCTTTATCACAACGGCCAATTGCTTTGCTCATTAAAGGTACCTGACAACACTGCCCATTCAGTAGTTCTGCTCCATGACAAATCCAGGCAGCTCCCACTGTTCTGCTGAGCAGCCACTCTGCCCCCTTCCTTGTACTAGTTCTAGTATTCAGGGGGCACACAGCACACTGATGCAGAAGGTTAACATTGTTTTTTTATGACAAGTTACCTTTTCAGCTGAACACGAATTGGGCAATACTGCTGATACAGAAGCAAAAGTTTTCAAGGCACAGGAGAAGGATACGTGGAAACTGCATCACCAGGCCTTGTTTCTTGTTGTTCATAAAAAACCCTGCACACTTTGCCAGATGTTACATCATGATGATTCAGGCTTTTCAGGCCAGCTTGCTGCTTTAAGATAACTATAAAACTCCAAATCTCAGTATCAGTGCCACAGAGCTCTGTATGATGCTCAGTTAGGAGTGAGAACTCAGGGCAGGCATCTATCTTACCAAGGAAGCATCCTACAGCCACCTTTGCTCATGGCTTCCCTTGCAAATTCACAGCAGGAAAGGCAGGATCTCTGCTGCCCTTCAACTGGCTCATTAAATGCACTCCATGAAGCAGGATGGGAAGAGCAGCACACACCACACACCCAGACAGCATCATCCATGCACATAAGGGTAACAGGCCCAACCCCAACATTTTAACAGCATGAGATGACAGATGTCAACCACTACAACATATGGTCAACATATTAACAATGATGTGAACAAATCCTGACAACACAAAAAGCCAGATTGATGTTCAACAGCTAAGTCAGCTCTTGCTTAAGAATCTGTGTCCTCACCAGCACTACACCAGGAAGGCAACAAGCCTGGAAAAAGCCAATGGCCTTGGGCTGGCTGTCACTGTCAGTTGCTTGAATGGAGTAATTCCGGTCATCATCATCCACATCATCACTGCCCATCAGAGGTCTGTTGGCATCTTCTTCCACACTGACTCCATCTTCATCTGCTCCAAGCTCAGGGAGGCCTAAGATTTACAAGGAATAAGCAACAGGAAAAACGGACCACAGCCTGTTCACCCTCTCCCCACTCTAAAGCTATGCTCCCTTCTTTTAAGCAATTCTACCTTCTAGCAATTCCCTTGCTCTCCCATACCTCCATCCTCCTTTGGCTTAGAAACTCTTCTAGATGGTGTTCTGCAGTGCCGCCAGTTTCTACCCTTTGTCTTCTAGGGCTCTTGAAAGTATTGTGTGATCCTGGCGTCGGCTTTGTCTGTTCTGAGTGTCTGGCCATTAGTTGGAAGACACAACAAATTAGTGCATTTCCCCCCTTATTGAGGGGTTGGGATCCTCAGCCCTGGCTCCTGGGTGCCACCTCCCTTGAGTGTGGAGGCTGAGAGTAGCAGCAGGGACTCAGACACCTGCTGCCTGTTAATGCCTCTGCTGGAATGGAAGGACTGGGAACTGCACTGTGCTTCCTGGGATGCAGAGCTCTCTTACGAGCACACTTTATGGCAGCTTTAGAGCTCCCAACTTGACAGCCCTTGCAGGCACCTGGGAAACCTCCTCCACAGCCCTGTCAAAGTCCCAAAGTTCTTTTGTTTTCCTGTTGCACTCTGACTTGCCTGCCACCTTCTCTGAGAAGAAACACATCCAACCTAAGAGTTATTTATCTGTGGGAGACCTGTAGACCAAAACTGCTTTCCCTTCCCACTGCACACTTAAGGCTTGCCATAGTTCTCTTCTACAATAGCCAGTTATCAGTTTGCCTGCTGTTTCTTTAACAAATACTGAAATTTCAGGTGAAGAAAAACTGATACTTAGGTATATCCTAGTGGAGATGTTAGGGCCAGGCTGCTTTATTTTGCTTTAAAAAATATCCAGACCCTATTCACATAATGCATTTAATGTGATCTTGGCAAATAAAGCATTTGCTCCATTAAATGCACTAAGGTGCAGCACCATTTGATAAGAGCCCAGAGGATAAATGCTGTCAGAATGAGTAGTACTACATGGAAAGCTGCAGATCTGCTTTCCATGAAGGGACTGAAATAGCACAGCTCTTCCACTCACCCACTTCCTTCGGCGACGTCAGGAGCCCAAAGAACACAATGACTCCTCCAGCAAACTGTACTGAGGCAGTCACCAAGAAAGCATACTGAGGAGAAATAAATAAAGCATTCTTTTTTGAAGCACTTTCTGTCACATACACCTCCCTCTCTAATGAGGGTTTCTTCACATTCCAGCCTCATGAGAGAGCAAACACAGCTACAACAACCCAGACTGCATCCACAAGTGATCCCTGCATCTCCTGAGCAGACTTGGTCCTATCTAGGCCTATCTGTACTGTGGTGACAGCAGTGAGGAAGGAGCTGAGCCAACACAACCAGAGATCCACCTCTATTGGAAGGGACTGCTCAAAGAAAGGTCAAGCACCAAATTCAGACAAGGTTGCTCAGAGCTTTGGTCAATCAGATTCTTGAAATCCTTCAAAGACAGATCCTCCAGGCTCTGTCCCCTTGTTCCATTGCTTAACGTACATATAAGAAAATGGTTTTCCAAACATCCAAACTGAACCATCCCTGCTTCACTTTATACCCACTGCTTTTTTGCTCTCTCACAGTGCAGTCCTGGAAAAACTCTGGCTGATTTCTCAGCAATCTTTTCCCAGGCTTTGGAAGGCTGCTCTTGGTACTCTAAGCCTTCTCATGTCCAGAGTGACCAGCTCAGCTCTGCCAGCCTGTCCTCAGAGGCCCCATGCTATGGGATGTGCTGGGTCACTCCCATTCCCTATGCTCAGTTGTCCACTGCCACACAACAGCCTGGCCTCTTCCCAGTCACAGCAGCTGTGCCTCCCTGCCCTTCCAGCTCCAGGGACTCCAGCCAACTCAGAACCTGTGGTGGATGACTCTGAAGAGCACTTGAGGCCACCCAAATCAGAAGAAGGTATAATATGACACTAGAGCTCCTCATTAACATCAATCCCATTTACAGAGGAGTCTTGGGCTCATTTCTCCCAGCTTGGAAGGGTCAGGAAAGGAAAAGCCTTTCTATTCTGCCTACTGCTTACCTCCACAGAATTCAGGAATATGAAATTGGACACATGAGGCTGTTCTCTCTCAAAGACAGGATAAGAAAGCAGTGTCTCATAGTCCATTCAGACATGCAGGTGTAGCTAGAAGCCAGGCAGCAATACCCACCTCATAGCCATATTTGAGAACACAGGAGGCCAGGAATGCCCCAAGGATATTTCCCACAGATGCACAGGCACTCCAGAGTCCAAATACAAAACCCCTCCTGCAGAAGGGGAAAAAGATTTGAAGCAGGCAATACAAGGACAGATGACATTAAGAACAAGACAAAAATCAAACATTCAAGTAAACTTTAACTTATGAATGAAGTTACACTATTTCCCCCTGACCACTTCAAAGAGACTCAAAGTTCATTTAAAACAAAACACATAATAACTTGGAGATGCCAAATAGATAAGCCAGGAACACTGAAACATCTGTGTTAAAGCAGAGTGAGCTGGCAACGAGGTCACAAACCATGACTAGAGCTCATCTGCAATACCCCAAAGTGAGAGTAGAATTTAGGATGACTCAGTCACCATTTGCTCTCTTTATTGCTAAGGAGACAGAAACAGGTTTTTCAGTGGTATGAAAATTAAAGTTCAGTCACTCTACACTATGGAATTTTTGAAGTCTGAACCTGTGCTTTTTACACACAGTTGTGTTCACACCAGGCTGTTCTGTGGCTCCAGAAAAAAGTGAAAGAGAGAGAGAGAGAATATAAGGCACATTTCATCCTACCTAATTTTAATTATGATTTAACAGTTGGCCTTTCTGGTTTGAGAATTTCAGCTCAATCTGTTACTCATCAGGTCAGATAAGTGAGTCACTGAAGAAAACTCAACTTACCCAGCTTTTCCAAACCAATTTCCCATGACAGCAACCACACAGGGCCAGCCAGTGGACTGCAGCAAGCCATTCACAACCCAGAGACAGCAGTAGAACCACTTGTTGTAGAAATGCAACCATTCTGTGAGTGTGCCAAAGGAAAATACCTAGAGGAGTGCAGGGGAAAAACAGAGAAGACGCCCTGAGGCTACTGCTGAAAGACAGGCAGGAGTGGGGTCCTAAAAAAGGGAATAAGCTTTGAGGGAGCTGTGCAGGGGCCAGGGCAGAGGCCAGGCTGGCATTGTTTGAGACACAGCACAGGGCTCACAGCACCCTCTGCTGAGCCAGCACAGCTCTGACTCCAGAGACAAACGTGTGTCATGGCACTTCCTCTTCAAAAGACTTCTGTCTCCCCAGACAGCACAGTTGTAACAGGGGAGGAGAAGGAAGACACAAATAGTTTCAATTACAGCACTAAAAACACAGTAGCCTCTTGATCTGCTGTTGTACTGACATCCTAATCCGTGAGGCTCTCTGCAAACACAGAACCCTCACAGGTCATGTATCTTCACCAAATTTAACACAAATACTACAGCCAGGTCTCAAATTACTAAGTGCTCTAACCCAAAATAAACACACATTGTGGCACAGGGTGCTTGATGCACACTTGTAGTCATGTGTCTGCAGAGCACAATAGGCCACAGTGGGGTTTGTAGCCACTGGGTAAATAAAACACACTCCACACATTTTACAGCTACTTTAATAACCAGAAAACCACAAGATAAAACTGATTTACACTTATCTGAAGCGGTTTGAACTTGAACACAAAACACCTTTTGTTTCAAGCAGACATTCTTTTTTGACACATACCCTCCTAGCAACTATATAAAATAAGTAAATGAGTGCCTGGTATTGTTAGGATGTCCTTTATAGAACAGAACAAAGACTGTGTTTGGAAGCAAAAGCCTTGATAAAGACATATATGGTCTAAGAGATTAAAGTTATACTACAAAACAGTCCCCAAAAGCCCAAATACACCAATCTTGAACAAAAGCTGTTCATCAAGTCTGTAGACAGTGTCTCAAAATTAGGAATTTCCTTCTGACAGGCTAGACATTTTAGGAAGGGGACAGTCACCTATGCTCAATGCTTTAGTGCAGTACATGCATCCAGCACCAAGTTAAAACTGCAGGCTTTGAGACCACTGAGGTACAGCTACAGCTCATGAGCAGGTTCACACAGAAACAGAGCCTCTTCTCCCCTACAGCAAAACCCTCAGGCAGATTTTTAAATCCCACCACTATGTTCCAACTTACCACCAGAGCAGAGGAACACATGCCAAAAGACAAAACCCAGCGTAAATTCAGGCGGTCCCCAACTATGCCGCTGACAAAGAGACCCTGAGAACAAAGCACAGCATTAAAGAAAGCCAGATCTGCACCTGTAAGAATTAAAATTACATAGAAAGGCCAAACTAATTCAAACACTGCTGTTATACCAACTTACAATTTGATTCTAACCACTTCTTTGGCCACCAAAGAAACCCTGCTTGTAGCTGCTCATTACATCTCTGGTTTAAAAGAACTCAGCTGAGAACTCTTGGAGAGGCAGAACTAGTTCTCTCCAGTGACAGGGGTGTAAAAAATTCTGAAGTGATAGTATTTCCCTTGTGTTTGTTAACAAGCATCTTCACATGGGTGACAGGCATAGGCAGAATTAACAGAAACTGAAAGAGAAAAGGTCTGCCTCTGAACTAAGCTTTTTATTGTGAGTGTGATCTTCCTAATAACAGTCAACCAAAGCTGAGCAGCTTGGGATTAGTTTTACTCACCACAGCATAGGAAAACAAAAAGATGGTGTCCAATGTTCCCAGGAAGAGAGTTGCTTCTTCTGCATTTGAAAATAAATGGCTGCTGTTCCAGAGCTACAGAGGGAAAATTTTGACAGGTAAACAGGGAGAGGCATAGCTCATTCTACTCTTTTTCAGTGGAAACCCCAGCTCCAAAGCAGAACAGCATCGGGCCCAAGCAGGCTCCCATTTCTCCAACACTTGAGTTATCAAATCAAGAACAATTCTGGCATTATCTTCTGGCAAAAAATGTCCACTGACACTTTGCTTCACTTCTAAAATGCGAGCTAGCAAACCAGAAGTGAGAAATGCTCCTTTCACTTGGATCAAGACAAATGAGTGGCAAAACAAACTCTACCTCTAACAAGCATGCAACTGTTAGACAGCTTCTTACTCTGAAACACTGATGAGCATTTTAATGAATAATAAAACAAAGGCATATTCTGTTTTATGTGCAGCATCTCTTCTGTACTTCTCTTGCTGTCTTCACTAAATGAATAATTCCCTTAAAGTATTTGTGGCAGCAGCCAAAACAAGAAATGACAGAAAGCAAACAGAAAAGAAAGCGTACAAAAGGAACAAGGGGAAGAGAGAGACTGGTTGGAAACTATTTACAACAAACTCTAGTCACTAATGTTGTTGGTTTTATGCTTACCCTGAGTTTCACATTAGTTTCAATATGATCAAAAAAAGGCAGAAAGTCTCATTTCTCCCCAAAGAAAGATTAGTGACATAAGGTGAAAAAAATAGCAAGCTTTGAGGAAAACTTGAAGAATTAGTAAAGTTAATCAGAACAAAGTTTCTTCCCTTCCCACCATACCTCCATTAGTAAACAAACAAATCCAACCCAAGCCCAACCTAGAGATGTGCCTAACTGAAATATCATCAGTTTCAGCTTGATTCTACCTCTCCAGGAGAACATCCTGTACAGAGAACACTAATCCTACATCCACTTAATTTAACAGATGTAACCTAAATTGATACCTAAAGGACCAGTTTGTCCATTTTTCTTGATCAGACACATGCATCTCAACATCCAGCAAACACTAAATCATCTATATGAAAAAAAAAATCAAAATAGCTTCCAAAATCTACTAGTAGTTTGAATGTTAGTTAAAGAACTAACTATAAACACCTGGCATTTCATTTTAGCATCCCTGAGATGCTCACTCCTTTCGGCCATACTATGAAATCCTGAACACATTACAAGCCAAATTTACTGTTTTCACTGATCACAAGAAGTCAGCATTTATCATCCTTCTGTTCCTTCTGTCAAACATTCAAATAACCAATGATTTCTAATGCAGGCAATGCTCCAGCAGCTGACTTGGAACTCCCAGCTCTAATAGATCTCATGGCCTGTGACCAAGCTTTTAATGTGAGATTCCTTCCCCTTCTCAAAGGCATCAGGACAAAGCATTACTAAAAAGAAGCATGGCCCTAAAAACCTCATGGTAGGAACCAGGAGGTAGTTTTTGCATTCCCATTTGTGAGAACCAAGCAGTTTAAAACTTCTTTCCTGCAAGCAAGCACTGCCAAAACACCCACTGCTTTAACTGAAACCAGGATTTTACAGACAAGGGGTACTGGATGTTCAGCATGGAAATCAGGCCTTTTAGATGCAAGACAAAATGTCATTCTTCACTATCAATTTAGGAAAAACAGCTAGCACTGTCAGACAGCTCTCTTCTCTCCTCGTTTGACTATCCTTTTAAGAAGGCAGCAGCAGCACCACTGCCACAGAGAAAGCACAGCCAGGATTTCACAGAACTCTCTGTAAGCCCATTAATTGCTTTGGTTTATTGCCTCCAACACTTCAGAGGAAGAGTCCCTCTTCCCCCTCCTCCTATTGCAGACTCTTCTGGGGCCCCCATTCCCATTGGAACACTGTAGCTTCTTGAGAAGTTTCCCTTTGGGCACCACTAGGGAAGATTTCAGCAATGCCTGGTGATCCATAAAACTACAGTGCCAACACCTAAAGTTTCCACTCACATTCTGAGAAGAAAGGAACACCTAAAGGAGGCTCTTCAGCCCCACAAGCTCAGCCCACTGGCAGCTGCCCATCTTTCCCAGGACTTCCTTCTCCCTGGGGTCCTTACCTCGTATGGCCGGAGCTCAGGGGCCGTGCTGTTCAGTTCAGGAGTCCACTGGTTGGAAATGCTGACTTTGACATTACTGAATGTCTTTCTGGAGGCATGGAGCAGGGAATAACTGCCAGAAAACACACAGACACGGGTTGGCCCAATCTCCTCTGGAGGTCAAGGGGGAAAGAGTGGAAATACAAATCTCTGAGCAGAGGTGCACTCAAACTACCTGAAGAAGGTCAGCAGGAACACAACAATATGATGGTGGTTGCAGTGGGACACAAGGCCTCTGTTGGCAGGCTGCCTCCGTAAGCTTCCAGGCATAGCCATGTTCCTGGCAGCCCCACCCCTGCTCCTGCCTTGGCCACGAGGGCTGGATGGTGATTAAGTCATTTTTCTGCTCACTGAAATAGAAGAAGGTGCGAAGGGAGGAGAAAACATATTTGAATTAAAACACATGTATGACATACAGCTCTGTTCCCCAAACAGCCCAAATTCATACAGAACAACTCTATGCCATGCCTTTTTAACTAGTTTCACACCACTACCCATCTCCTCAGTTGTACATTCCTCAGTAACTTCTACGGCTTAATGTGTCTTGTTATTCCCATTCCCCCAGTACCCTCATGGCACGTTTTATTTTGTTTCTCTCCCAGCAGATGCCTATTCAGTGCCCAGGACCAAAGGAGTACCCCCTGGATCTACCAATTTCCAGCACTGTCCCATTAAAGACCACTGTGCACCATTTGCACACATGGAGCACTACAGAGTGGCCATAAATAAGAGCTTTCTGCTGCCACCTGGCTGGACACAGGCACGTGATGAAGCCACAAGAGCAGCACTTGGCTATGGGTGGAGAAGGGTTTGGGATCCGACTGCCTCATTAAGATGTTGTTGGAGGAATATTTCCAAGAGTGGACTTGCATAGATGGAAAAAGGGAAGTAACTGTGAGGACAGTGCTGAAATCCAACAGCTGGAATCCTTGCCTGTTTATTCTTCAAGCCTGACATTATAGCTCCATCAGTCCCTAACTCATTAGTACAGCACACAAGTCACACCTTCCTGACCCTACCTGTAGGGCATGAGGGACACCTGCCTCAACCTCGAGACAACCAGAAACCATCAGTACTGAGGGAAGGCCATGATGGACACACAGTTTCCTCATGCTGCTCCACACCACTCCAATCCCCCAGCTGTGCTGGCATGGCTGAGGGACAGTGTCTGCTAACAGATTTTGGGAAACAGCCCGACTGGGCAGCGAGGGGGTGAATCTCTCTCCACACATTTCAGAAGACATGCCAACACCACAAACATTCTGAATGCCGAGGAGAGTTAAAATAAAGCACCACCCCTGTTCCCCCAAAGGATCAGCACTGAAATAAGACAGAATATAATGCCTTTGTGTCTTTTGTATCCACAGCAACTGTTTGTAATTATTTGCACATCTGACAGAAGACTTGTCAAGTTCAGCTTGTCAAGTTCTGCAGAAAGCAGAAGTCATTGCCCAGTCTCTCATCCAAACTTCTCCTGCTGAAAACCCTTTATTTCACACAGACTTTCTATTTCTCCTTGTAAAGGTTTCATCAAGACACCTTTCACTGCAGGCTGTCCCCCTTCCCTGTTCTCTCAGTGATGACACATGCCTGACCAACAGCAATATTCAGCTACTCCTGGATAGGTGAACCATTGTGGAAACTGATATCACATCTGACCTCCAAAACAGAGTGTGGCACAGAGATCCTCTGAGTAACACAGAACCAGCTATGACAGCTTTGAGACACTTATATTTATCCTATACCATACCTGAACACCTCCAGGATAAATGCAGCAAGTCTGTACAAGGGACATGTGTCCAGGCTGCTTGGGTTCACACAGGGTAAAAAAGGTGCCTACAACTGGAGCTGTGAGAAGGCAAGACTAGCCCTGGAAGAGGCAACTTGCCAGGTAGTCTTGATACTACCTTTACCAGAGGTCCCCAGATCATTTCTCAGCATCAGTGAATGAAGACTCAGCACCCACACAAGTATCACACAGTGCTCCTCCCTGTCAGGCAGCAGTAACCCTACAGCTCAGGGCTGTCCCCCACACAAGCTGCATGGAGAAGGGAAGCCAAGGCATTCATTTCCCTGCTCCATGGTCCTTACAGGCCTGTGAGCCACACGGTCTGCTGGTCAAACACAACAGGTTCCTTGACTCTCTCTCCCCTCCCACCAGGCAGATAACAGAGCTGTGCCGAGGAAAGCAAAACGCTGCCAGTTGTGCAACGTTGTGGGGAAAAGTTCCTTCCTTGGGTAATCAGATTGCAGCCCAAAGCACAAGATTTACTACTTGCTTCATGTCAATATTACGCAAATGTAGATCTTATTTGTCCAAGATACTGAGTCCTTTTAAAGCTAAGACCTGGTTTGACCTTAATGTCACCTATTTTTTTTTAACAGTATTTACTATTGAAACAATCTGTTCCTCAGAGCTTCCTAATCTCAACTAGCTTTCTAGAAGATCTTCTGGCACAGGACATTTCCACAGTGTAGAGATAACCATGAAAGATTTTGTTTTCCCTCTTTCTTTATCCTGCCCTTTCCATATTCAAAACTGGCATTCTTCCTAGGCTAGAAGCCTGCAACCAGTTTCTTCTTTAAAATTAGTCTTCTAACTATTGTGAGAACACCACAGTAACTTTGTGGTGGAGGAGGAGCAAAAACACGGCAGCAGGATGACCCACAGAACTGAAGACAGTCAGTCAAGCACATGCCTTTAAGAAAGTAAGAGGAGTGCTTTTAGAGTGTTAGACTGCCTTGTCTATTTAGCACTATTTACCTTCAGCCAGCCGGTATTTTGAGTAAGCTTTTGATAGGCTTTCACCCTTATTTGTTAAGCTCTCCTCGGTGTTCTACCTTGTCCTTTCACCTAAAGTCAAAATAAGACACCTTAAGTTCAAAATAAACACCCTTAATGCTACCCTACTGCCCTCCAAAGCCGGCAGGAAAGTGCAGCCTTAACATTCCAAAGTGCAAAACAAACGAAGGGATTTTTTTTCTTCAAAATAATAATAATTTCAAAAAACAAACAAAGCAAGCCCCATCAAAGCCCAAACCTACAAACCCCGACACTCCTATGCATATTTCCAAACAGACAGAACAGTGGCACAACCCCAAACCCACCCAGGGCCCTCGGCAGCCAGCACAAGCAGACCGTCTGTCACCGCGGATGCCCAGCCGGATGCTGCCCGGGAAGGAGGACAAGGGGCTGCCCCGAGCACCCGAACGCTCCGAGAACGATCCGGGCTGCCGGGGAGGCCCAGCCCAGCTCAGCCCAGCCCAG
>JANPWX010000055.1:1552722-1583192 GCA_024734555.1 Trochalopteron elliotii
GGGAAGCGAGGGGCGGACTACAGCTCCCGCCGGCCCCGCGGCAGGGCGGTGCAGAGCCGCGCTACCTGTCCCAGCAGGGCAGTGCCGGCAGGTGAGCGCCTGGGACGGGGCTCCTTCCTCGGGCCTGCGGCTCCTCCTCCTCCTCCGCCTCGCCGCAGGCCCGCCCGGCAGCCGCGATGCCGTTCCCCAGCTCCGGCGCGGACGATGCCTTCGACTACCTCTTCAAGATCATCCTGATCGGCGACTCCAACGTGGGGAAGACGTGCGTGGTGCACCGCTTCAAGACAGGGCAGTACAACGAGAAGCAGCAGAACACCATCGGCGTCGACTTCACCGTGCGCTCGATGGACATCGACGGCAAGAAAGTCAAGGTCGGTGGCGGGGGCGAGCCCGAGCCTCCTGGCGAGCAGCGCCTTAGCCCTGCCATCGTTCCCGGGCAGGTGCCAGGAAGCGGCGGGACAGCACCTCCTGCTCGGCCCTGCTGAAGGCAGCTGGCTAAAGCTGACTGCCTCTCTAACCAAGGGTGTTTCCCAGTGGAGCTTTCTCTCAGGAAGGTGCCCCGGGGGAAGCAGTCACCCTAATTTGAGTGCATACTTGCTCTCGTGACTTCTCTGCATCTACTTGAGCACATCTACTTGTGCTTTTCCTGCAGGGAGCTCTTTGGAAGACGGCTGTAGTTTGGAGGGGATGTTTCTTCCCTCCAGAGATGTGGGGGCTTGAGCTGGGACACCAAGGAGGGAAAAACTCCAAAGTTTGCAAAGGTTCCACTTTGATGTGTGCTTAATTTGAGGGAAGAAGACTTCCAAGACAAACACCAGAAGAAATTATCAGCTAGAACTTCCCTCTGTGTGCAGATGAAAGTTAGGATGACTGGCCTTTATATATAGATTTGCTCTGCCCAGTCCTGTTATTACTGTTCTTTGCTTTTATTCTTTTGCTATTAAAAGGCTGCAATGTTCTATATCTTTTACTACAGTTGTAGAAAATTGGTTTCTTGGCCTCTTTGCAGAGCTGGGTTTACCCTTGGAGCTTTCTCTTTGGTCTGTGTAGATTGACTCTACAGGCTTGTAAATGGCTTTTCAGACCTAGACAGGGCAAAGCCACACTGGTGTAATAGAGTGTTGGGACAGGTCTGGCTGCCTTCTAGACAAAAGGCTTCAAATGCTGAGGGCAAGCACCTAGGAGAGTGGTATTCGCTGGTCTTTACAACTTCTGTCCTTTCTCTTACAGATCCAGGTGTGGGACACAGCCGGTCAAGAGCGCTTCCGGACAATAACCCAGTCTTATTACAGGAGTGCCCACGGGGCCATCCTTGCCTATGACCTTACTAGGAGGTCCACATTTGAATCCATTCCTCATTGGATTCATGAAATTGAAAAGTATGGTGCTGCAAACTTGGTCATGATGTTAATTGGTAGGATTTTAGTTTTAAATGTTGTGTTATGTAGATTTTTAATACGAATATAAAATCTCCCTCGTTTCCTACCACTACTTGAAGCATCTATACACTATGCATTAAGGAAGAATTCAATTCTAATTAAAGTAGAGTGTTCATAAAGTGTTCAGCCTAAGCTTACAAAAATGAGGAAAGTCATAGCCTGGTCCTGACAGAACTGAACCCATTACAGACAGCAAAACCTTTTTTCCCTTGTTCCTTTCCTGTTGGAATAACACGACAAGCTTTGCTGCCAGCCTGGAGGCAGAGACCACCTTGTCGAGGTTAGAATTGCAGTAAGCCTGACCCTATACTTCCGCTGCACAGGAATGTAGCAGCTCAGTAATTCAAGATGAAGGGGGATGCACAGACTCCTGGTTCTCATCTTTCCTCTCTGTTCTCTTGATATGCATGCGCATTGCTCTGTAATGGGATTCCGAGCAGGTAAGACAATAGATGGGGAGATGGCTTTTGCAGAGCGTGGAGTAGTCTGCTTGCATTCCACTAGCACTCAGGAAACTGGCTCTTTAAGGAAAGCAATGGCTGGGAATTACCGGGAATGGATCTGATACGAAGCCGCGGTTCCTCTCCCTTGGGTTTCATGGTTATTATTGCTCTTCCTTCCCCCAAGGAAGAAACTGCAAATGAGAGCAGTGGTGTGGTGAAACGCCAGAGCTTTGTTACCTTTATTTCCATTGCCGTGGCTGTTGCAGTGTGCTGAGAGCAGCTCAGCAGCCGGGTCTGGGGCAGTGTTGAGCCCCAGGCAGGGCCCCTGAGCTGCCGCCTCTGCTCCCAGCTCCCTCCCTGCTTCTGCTGCGGGGGTTCCTCTTGTCCTTCCTCTGAAAGAAGCAAACGATAAATTCTGACCTGCGTCTAATGCCGTGCTTGGAATTGGGGGCAAGGGAGGTGTAAATCACTGCACTTTGGCTGGGTTTTTCTAACTTCTGTCATGAATCCAAAGAAAGAGACTTATCTGTGTGTGGGGGGATGGTGGTGGTTGTTGGGGTTTTTTTTAGAGAGATAAGTTCTGAAATTAGTAAAAATAAAGCTTTTGTTAAGGATCCAGCTTGGTGGTTTCTTCCAAGTGCTGTTGCTTGGTGCTGTTTGCTTTACTTATATTGGCAGCAGTCATTGTACATTTAATTACACTTAGTCATGTTATACATCTTTCTAGCAGGAGGTTAAGGTTAAGAAACCTAACTTTCCTATCTGGAACTGAAGGAGGAAAAGGTGGGTGGGTTCCTTTTAAGAAGGCAAATAACTCTCAAGCTGGGGGTGTTTTGGCTGGGGTTTTTTTGGGGTTTTGGCTGGGGTTTTTTTGGGGTTTTGGGTTGTTGGGGTTTTGGGGATGTTTTTGTTTTTTGCTTTTTGGGGTTTTTTGGTTGGTTTTTTTTTGGGGGGGGGGTTGTTTTGTTGGGGTTTGTTGTTGTTTTTGTTTGTTTTGTGGGGTAGGTTGGTTTTGTTTGGTTTGGAAATTTTTTCTTTTAGAAATATTAAAAAGAACTTTATGGGAGGGTCGTTAGTTGATATATTCAAGATATTAATTTGATGAAGGGTTGTCTTGAAACTATGAATGTAGACTTCAGCCAGTTACTAGAACTGATAAATCCACATGCCGCAACTGCTTAAATATACAAAGGTATTTTATCTGAGGTGTTTCATGATAGATTTTTACTAAAGTGCTGCAAGTAAAAGTTTAATCTATACGTGCAGAAACAACTTAAGTATATATTTTAGGCCTTAAGATAGCTGATCTGAAATCTTGTCTTCCTTTTTGCATCACCCTAAAATATTTTTGTAAAAAAATATTCAACTTAAATGCTACTTAACATTTAAAACCACTAGGGAACAGGACCAGCAGTTGCTTCCAAATAATCCTTTACCTCCACTTACCTACCTTAGTAGGTACACTAAGTAATTAGAAGAACACAGGTTTTTAGTTTTTTCTTGGATTGCATCTCATTTGCTATCATATGATTTGCTGCAGTTTTAAATCACAGTCTATATTTGTGGCTCTGACGTGCTCACATCTTGTTCTATGCAGTAACTCTTACTCCTAACATAAATCAATCTACTGTTTAACAAAATTGAATTCATGCATCACATTTAAAAGTAAATTTTGAAAGACCAAGTGGTTGAAGTTTCTCTTTGCCTTCTTTTAAGGGAACAAGTCGGATTCGCTGGACAAGCGCCAGGTGCTGTTTGAAGATGCCTGCACCCTGGCAGAGAAGCACGGGCTCTTAGCTGTGCTGGAAACATCAGCAAAAGAAGCTCAAAACATAGAAGAGGTGTTCATATTAATGGCTAAGGAGCTGATAGCCAGAAATACCTTACAGCTTCATGGGGAGAACCCTCCAAACAGCTTCAGTCTTGACTCCAGGCCAGTGATTGCCAGTCCAAGTGTGGAGAAGACCCAGTGCTCCTGCTGAAGAGAGACTTCAGGGAGGACTTGGAAACTGCCATTCTTCTGAGGCTGATTGATTCAATTTTGTTCAGTTGATGAAAGTGTTCTGTGTGGCCTCAAGCCATCTCTCTTGATATTTCTACCTTGCAGTTTGGCTTGTGAGTATTTTCAGAGATCATTGTTGCTGTTGGTAGCGCAGGTTGCTTTGAACATAGCAATGTGAACTTCTGAGATGAGAGAACTCAGGAAGCTGCCAGCCCTTGCCTTAACCAAAGAGAACTATAAAAAATATTGCCTTTAATTATTTCCTTACGTGTCTTTCTGGCTGTGTCAGAAGGTAAATTTGCACCAGAGTTCTGCACTGACCCTTCTAAGCTGTGTTGCTGGTTTTAAGTACAAGCACTTTCCTCTCTGCCAGTAGCTGTAAAAAGTCTGACACATGCTTGGACAGCACTAACCTACTCCTGCCTAGACTTTCATTTAGGAGCTCTCCTGACGTCAGGCAGATAGCCACCCATCTCAAGGAGCTTAATAACATTTGTGAAAGAGTACAGGATTTCACATCTGCCCTGAATTCCTCGCCAGACAAACCTGGAGACATCTCTGGGGTGCCATAGCAGGCAGAATATGATACACTTCTTCTGGGGTGAGAAAAGTTGCCTTTCACTTTGCTTTGTAATAGTCAGGATTGTTTGTGGTACTGGTCTCCATCTTGCTACATGGACTTGCTGGGAGCAGCAAAGCTTCCAGTGAAAGGATCTTTTTTTCATTCCTCCCTGCTAACCTCATCTTGCTTTGGATGTGCTGATTTTAACCAAAAGCCTTCTGTAGCTTGTGTAATGGGCCAATGGCAGCTTGAGAGTATCCCTGTAGATTTTCAAGGGAGTGTGAAGGATGGATGCAAGCTCCTGTAGAAGTCAGCAAGGGGTGAGATGGTTTAAATTAGGTAAAAAATTAAAAATTTAAATTGTGTTAGAGCAGTAAGGCAACGGTATGGGGTGCACCAGAGAGCTGCCCTAGGTGAGTGTATCTGCTACTGCTGTGGAGACTGAATATGGGAGTAGCAATGGAAGGTTTTGGATTGCTCCTCCCAATTGCAAGCCCTGCTACTTGGGCTTACTTTCCTGTAAACCTGAACTAAATGAAGGGTTTGGGCTGGGGTTTTTTGGTGAGGGTTTTTTGGTTGTTTTTTTTTTTTTTTTCTGTTGTTTGCAGGGTTTTTTCCCAGTAGACAGAAACAGGAAAAGGAGGAGGGGGAAAGAAATATTGGAAGAAGTTTTTTTGACTGCAGTCCACGTGTACCAAAGAGTGTCCCTTAGTTACTGTTAAGCTATGAACTGCAACTCAAGCTCTGTAATGATAAAACACAGTTTGTGTTCCATGCAAAGCAGCCTTGGGAAGGCTGGGGTGTTACCAGCTTACCCAATGGCTGGCTGCCCCTGTTTCCTAAGTCCTTAAAAATAGGGAAAAACATGTAGCAAGTATTGCTGGAAAATCTTGTCTTAGAAGCACAAAAAATAAAGGAGAATGAACCATTGAGTAATAGTCTTGGAAATATTTCTAATATTCATAATGCCTTCTCTGGCCAGATTCTTTGCTATTATATGAAAAGAGTAAAGGTTAATTCAGCTCTGTGTAAGCTGAGGGATGAATCTTGCATGCTCCTCTCTTGCTATAGCCTGCTGTGGAGAAAGCTTCATCTTCAGGCATATTCCTTCTCATGTTTACTTTTTAAATCTTTATTCCTCATTCATTTTTGCTAGCCTAGTAGTTGGATTTTGGTTTGCACATTTAAGCAACAGTAAATACCATGGCCTCTCAAAGTGGCAAGCCAGCTTCCAAACAGCTAGTTTCTACAATTCTTGACACTACAAAATCAGTCAAATGTAAGCTTAATATTTCTAGTCCTGGTAGTAGTTTGTAATCCATCATTTTTACTTTTTTTTTGGTAGTATCTTCCAGAAGACTGAAATAGAAAAACTATTGGCCTCATCTCCAGTTACAATCTGTCATTGGTCAAGAATTTAGAGGAAGGATGGTACCAGCACAGTGTTAACTTTGCATGGTTCATTGGGTTTACCATCCTAATTAGCCACTGCTGTATGAAGTTATTTTGCTTACCCTCAGAATGGAGATTCTGCAGGCTGATGTGACCCTGAGTGCCCAGCACTGCCAGGTTTACAGGGCTCTTGCTGTTCTCTTCCCACTCATGTGGAGCTACTGGCAAAGCAAGACCTTCTTGGCAGAAAGCTGTGCAACACAGGATCAGGGAGAACAGGCTTGTGACTGTTCCCTTTCCTTTAACAGGTCTAACAGGCTTCCTACTCCTCCAAGAAACTTAAGTCTTAGACACCTACCCATTGTGCAGCTAAACCGGGAGCGTGGCCTCTTTGAGTTGGTTCTGCTTGGCATTTTCCATGAGGCCTTTGGGCACTTACACTGAATGGTTGCCACAGAGTTGCTTTTCCAGCTGTCCTCACATGAATGAAGAGCAGCACTTGCTAACCAGGTTCTTCAGAGTATATTGGTAACGCTGGTACTCGTGAGGTAATACATGAAGCTATGAACTTTTAAAAATCCCCTTAGTATATCCTGTTATTCTAGACTGTGAGAACCACTAGATTAAAATACAAGCTCAGCATAATCTCTGTGGTTCTGCCTTTCCCCATCAGAGAGCAGATGGAAACACCCAGCTATGACAAGGCAAAGTAGAATTAACTGCTATGGAGCCTTCTGTTAATGGTTTGTTCCCCAGCATTATATGCAAATTCCAAGTGCTTCTTGACAGCATCATTAATGCATTTGTACAAAGGGTTATAAGGTTGTCTACAACACTGTTTTAAAAAACTACGACTGCCCCACAGGTTTCAGTTTCAAGAGCTGCACATTCAGCTTGAAGATGAGCTCATTTGTTCTTATCTACTGGGAAGTATTTGAATCTTTGCTGTGGCACAGCACTGGTGTCACAGCCAGGCCAGATGAGAATTACCAGTTGGTGGAACAGGGTAATAAAAATAATTAGAAATACTTTAAAATGTACCAAACTGACACCTCCCAGAAGCTGACTAGTTAAAAGCCAACACAACAGCAGCCCAGTGAGGTGAAGGCACACAGCACTGCCTGTGTGGTCCAGCTTTGCTTTATATGCAGGAGACAGGCTCTCAGTTACAAAAGCTGAGGTTCTTATCTAATCATTCCAGTTAATGTTTAAGTATAGTTGGAAGGGAGACAATTTTCAGATGCTGAACAGAGGTGGAACACTCTTATCCTGGAGCCTTCTTTGAGGAAGAAGATGCATGCCTGTGGTTTTGGACAAGGAACTGGAAGTGAAGCTTCCCCCAGCCAGGTGAGTGCTCCAACGGCAGCGCTGTTACAGGTGCCCCCTTCCCACGTGGGTGCCAACAGGCATTTTCCTGGCTTCCAGCTCCCAGAACCCAAGTTTGCCTGCAGGTATGTGTGAGGGGCCCAGCAAACTGGCTCCTGAAATGATTTTCAAGCACCACTCTTACGCAACTGTGTTAAGAACTGGACCTACACCAACAGGCAATGCTGGGATATCACACTCCTATGAGAATAGCTCTAGACAGGCCAAGAGCCTGTTTGTCCTAGAGTACTTCACCTTGAAATAGGAATTCAGTTGCAGATGGGCAGGGCTTTCAAAAACCTTTTAAAAGCACTTTTTCTAAATGCTGCTGTTGTAAATCAACCTTCACACAGCTGTCTGCACAACGTCTGTCAGTGCAGTCACATCAAGCTGTTGCCAGGCAGGGGCTAACTGGCTTCAGTGAGTGACAAACAGCACATCCATGGATAACCAGAATTCAGCTTATTTGCAATCCTGCATTTCCTTGCTACTGCTGTGTCCATGAACATCGCTGCTTATACAGTTTTCACTCCTAAGTCTAGTTCTGGTAACCTGAAGTGAGGCTCACCACAACTACAGTTTAATGCCTTTCTAATGCTAGCAATTAAACTGGCTTTGTAGCTACTTGATCCCTGCAGCAGTCCTGTATTGTATCTCAGTCCGAAAGGATTACACGTGGATTCCCTCATTTTAAGTTGCTGCAGCATTAATAATTTCATCTACACCAGTTTTGTTCCAAACATGAGACACTCCATAGCTCATGGTACCCTCCAAATGCAAATCTTCAATGTACCTGCAGTAGCAGGAAATTTACTTTGTATTTCATTAAATGAACCAGGTATTTCCTCAACGATTATAACCCACCTTGGGCCACAAAGGCCAGGTGTGCTACCACCACTTGAACTAAAGCAGCAGAAGTTGTAACAAGTGCTCTTACCTTGTATGATCACGTTCAGAGCAGAGAGAGCAGGTAGCACACTTAGTCTGCACTTTCCACAAGAGGCAAAGGTGTGTATCAAATTAAATGTATATATTCTGGCCTAGGGAGTAAAATCAAGGCACCTCGAATGACAGTGTCAATCTTTTTCTAAAGATTTAAGATTCTGCTGGTGAAGTTTACGGAGACTTTATACCTTTTCCATCTTGACACTACTCTCATTGGCCTCTTCAGTTTCTGTAAGTATTTCCTTGAAGAGAATGTAGCACAGCCTAAGTTGTTGCCCTCCATCTTCTTATATTATAAGCTTAATTCTACTGGATTTATTCCTGTTCTCACAGAGGAAAAACATAGCAGCCTACTAACAACACACTTCTTTCAGTGGCCCTACTGTTTTCAGCTGTCCCAGTCTGTTGGTGGGGTGGGAACAGCAGTGCTCCAGAGCCAGCTTAGAAACCACCTCGCCCAGCACGGTTCAGATGGGAAGTGGCACCCAGCAGTGCTGGCCTGGGGACAAACACAGGCAGTTCCTGAACCTGCACAACAGGAACCACACAGTTCACAGCAAGAGGAGCTATTTGTCATGCTGCACGTGAACACATCGGTGCAGCTCCACCCACCAGCTTCCACCAAAGCACATCACTCATCTGGGTATTCTCAGCCTCTGTAATATGTACAGGAGGAAGCTTTAGCACACCCAGGCAGGGAGCAGAGCACACAACTCTTGCCCCTTATGAAAGTAATCTCACTTGTGTGTGCTCTGGCTGCTAAGTTCATTACCTTTTTCCATCTTATCAGAACACAGCTTTGTTACAAACTCACATTTGAATGAAGCTTTCCAATAGGATGTTACAACTTACATTCACCACGTAGGACAGGGAGGCTTGAATTTTTTTCTGTTTTCTCGCTTTTATCAGTTTAAAGTGTTATTTGCTCAAATTACATTCCTTTCCTCCCTTTGCTACTGGGGAGAAAAAACAAACTGAACAAACCAAAAATGTTTCATACTCTCTTCACTTAAACTTTTTTTAAATCATATCCCCCAGCATCTGAACATGCTCCTAGCAGTTCACTTCCAACTTTGTGTATTTTTGCAGAAAAATGCTTCTATCTGAACACAGAGGCTGCAAGCATGGGAGTCTCAGGAAGTGGCCTGTAGCAGTGCTTGGACTTTCTGTCCAAACAGCATTACAATAGGAAACTATGGAAAAGAGTATGTCCTGCAGCTGGCTTTGTCCAGTGCAAATAAAATGAACACAATAGTGGAGGACTGACTTCTGAGAAAGCAAGACACCACATGGTGTCATGGCCCCAGATATTCCTTCAATATATCAGCAGTCTGTTTGGAAAGTGTCCCTTCCAGCACAGGTTCTTTGCTGGAAAGGAAATGCTGGAAACAATTCTGGAATTCTGTATTAAGCGTAACACAGTTCTGCAGGAATTACGAATAAGTGACACAAATGCCTTTATATTTACAGAAACACACACAAAAATAATCAAGTCAAAAACCAGAAGCTTCGAACTTAAAAGGAACAGACTGACTTCTTGTTTAACTTTTTTTTAACTTTTTTTATTTGGGAAAAGTGCTTCTTACAAAAGGCAGCTGCAAAACAATACGTTATAGACCTCAGAACAATTTCTCATTCCATTTAAAAGTGAAAGGAGAGGCAGTCTAGGGGACAAGAGCAGCAGGAGAACAGATCACGGGGCATCCACAAGTCAATAAAAAACAGCAATAATGTAATGCAAGGTTAAAATTCCTGTGCTGGGGCTTTGGTGGCAAAGTAATTTCTCAATGCAAATTACAGCCAGAAACTGCACGACTGCCTTTGTAAGCAGTAACTCACATAAACTGAACAGCTTTACCAGGCAACCTGCCCAACTCAGCTGCAGAGAGGCACAAGTACCTCAAAGCAGCTGGGAGGCACAGCCAGTTTCTAGCAAAGCTCACGGCTTAAGTGTTTACATGAAGTTCTAAAACTTACAGAGCGATAAAGCTAAAGGGTCCTCTCTGGTGTTCCTCTGACCCCACCTTGGCTAACCGGATTTCTGCTCCTGGACAACCCTAATCATACACATGAAAGAGAGCTGGTGTATTAGGGAGTGCCATCTATCAAGTCAAGTGCTAGTGAGGATCGTTTCCCAATCTGGGCTGAGACCACTAGACCAGTTTCATGTCCAATTGGAGACAAGACTTCATGCACCAAGAGGGGGTGAAAGATGGTTTTGTTATTTTTAACTTACACAGAGTCTCCCCATCCTTGAGGTCCAACTCTACATTTATCTGTATATACACATAGAGAGTTCTCCTTTCACAAAGACATTTTCCTTTCATGCTAAACACAGTAAAAATCCAGAACGTTCACACCTGGTTCTGGTTACACAGTAGTAATAGTAATGTGCAAGTAAACAGAGACCAAAAGTCACAAATGAAGACGTGTACATGAGGGGGCTGGAACGGAGCTGATTCCAGAAAGAATATTTGTATCTGGCCTGAAATCAGAAATATTGGTACAAAGACAGAATAAAGGCCATCAGCCAATTTACATCCCCACTGCATGGCCACTGCTCATTTTTGTATCTGGGCTCTTCAAAATGAGTGTGGAAGTCCTGTAAACACTTTAACCCTGGAACTGGGTGAACTCTGTTGGGTACACAGATGAAGCAACAAACCTAAGCTAACTGTTTGACAGTTAAATTCATTTTTACAAAAACTAACATTTTAAAGATTTATTTCTTGTTATTTGTTGAAACAGAGGAAAAACAACACTCCTGGGGTGGGAGAGGAGGGGAAGGGAAGAGACAGACCCTGGGTAAAAGTTATTACAACAGCACCTGGAATTGATCGGCCTGCCTAGGAGAAACACAGGCACTGCCACAACACCACAGGTAATAGCTACTGCCTGAAGCCAAGACAACAGTCCACACTCCACTGACAGGTGCTATAGATCCAAATCATAATAATCTTCCAGCTCATCATGAAATAAGTCCCACTCGTCCTCAGAATCCGTTAGCTCATCATCACCTCCAGCTGCCAACAGCATAAGCAACATCTCACCAAGCTCAAAGGTCACCACCTCATCCTCGTCGGTTTCGAAGGGATCACCATTCTCCCGCTCCTCGATGAACTCCCAGAACCGATTCCTCCGCTGGGCCTGCAAATGCAACACAAGGATTTCCCCAGGTCACCAAGCAGAAGAAAGTAGGAGCCTTTCCAGAGGCTGACACACCCCTGGGGTAGTTTCTGACATGCAAGAAATCACATTTCTCTTTCAGGGGGATACTGACCTCCAGCAGAATTTACCCTTACACACCCCTATTAATGCCACCCAACATTTCTACTTCAGTATGTTGTAGGAAAATTTTTTAAATTTAGTCTTTCCATCTTGGCCTCCAGCATTCACAAACTTTAGAGCACCGCTTCCTTCAAATTCACCATTACAGAGGTCTATCAGAAGTGGAAAAAAGAAAAGTCAATATTTCCCTATCCTCTTCTCAAGGAAGAAGACACAGTGTACACCCCTCTTGTGCTCTCTGTCTATTGAAAGGGCAATTAATCAGCAGCACTAACCCGGTATCTACTTGAGGTTCCTACTTTGGGTCTTTGTGGCTCCTCTTGGCGTCCATCAGGATATTCATGCTTGTAGAAACAGTTCCCTCCAAATGGACAGCTGCCACGGCCTTCATCGAAATACCTGCATGGCTTGTTGCTGGAAAGGAAAATATCACAACCCTTACTGACAGCACACCCCAATCAGACTTCAGAACTGCATTTACCTGCAGTCCACAAGGGTATCAGGTACCAGGAGCAGAAGGCATTTTGTGAGTAAAAGATCTACAGGCAGAAATGATTTATTACACTACGTGTGGACTGATGCATGCAGAGGGACACCAGTGTTGTGCAGTGCACGAGCCTGGACTGCCTTATGGCTACACCACCAGTGTTTTGGGTAGAGAAGGGAAAGACTGAGGTGAAAGAACTCAGGAATAGCTTTGAGACTGTGTACATGCATCTGTGGGCAGATAGGCAAAAAGGCACTTCACACCTGGTGGTGGAAAGCAGGTGTGAAAAGGGATATTACATCAACACCCTTCTCCACTGTGTGCCTTTATCTTGGCAGGCTCAATTTGATAAAAGGCTGCATTGCTCATACCTCATTGCCTCCTTGTATTTCTGAATGAGTTTCTGCTTCTCTTCCTTCTCCTCCACCCAGTACTCACTTGGAATGACAAAGTTAGATGTGATCCGACACTCTGGGCAGGACCTGGGAAATGAACAGACTGTGCTGCAAAATTCCACAATACAGGGCACTCTATCTCCTATATAACAAGTCATGGCATATATCCATTTTTAAAAACATACTGTACTCATATAATTGCTGTATAACCTTTTCAATCTAGACTACCTGAAGATAATCTACACTCTCTTCTTCAAGAACTCACTGGAAATGGCAGCTGGTCAGCTTGTCTCAGAAAAGCTTGAAAAAACACTTCACACAGACTCCTTTTTCTTTAGAATTAAATAAATTTATTTTGGTATTTTTCCTATATTTATTTGATTGGAACTTTGTATTTTCTAGAAAAGCCTTAAATGGAGAAATATTTTGTCAACTGAGTAATGCTCTAAGGCAGTAATGAATTAAGCAGCATACATTCTGAACTGGTTAATCTGTTTCCAGATTCCTGCCTGGGTGTCCAAGACATAAACAGTAACTACTGGACAACATGCTACTAAATAAACAACAGTTATTTACTACCATTTCGTTTTGCAAACTTAACCCATATTAACCAAATCAGACTGCAAATGTTATCCCTAACAATTATTTCATTCCTAAACTAAAAGTTAGTATGCATTAAATGCAGTCTCCATCTGGAAGTCTGTTGCAAACTGTCACAAGTTACTAAGTTCTTGCACAGTACCAAAGCACAATGCAAATGGGAACGCGCCTCACTTTATAATCTTGCTCTCAAATTGTTTAGCACTCCTCCACTTGCGGATGCACTTGAGACAGTAAGTGTGGCTGCAGTTGGAGAGGATCCCGAAGCGGCGCTCGCTGGGATTGGCTTTCTCGTACACCACCTCCATGCAGATCCCGCACACCATGTCTTTACTACGCTGGACGGCAAAGGAGAGCTCCATGTCCTTCTCGTGAGCCTCAATGCAAGACTGAAAAGGAGACACAAAGAAAACAACTACAGAGACCACTGGTGAGGTCTAAGCAGGTTTTTAAACTCGGTTTGCTGTTCTGCATAATGCATGAAGTGTGATTAAGCTGAAAAAAAACTTGATCCTCAAAAAAAAAATTGTTCAAGTACTGGGGAACGATCAATTCAGAGTTCAAATTCCTTTCTTCAGACACTACTTTTAAACATGAAAAGGCAGTCTAAAAGACCATCCACTTTGACTAGGCAAAGAACAAAGCTCCAGTATCTTTAAGCAGACTGCTCTCCCAACACAGATAAGGAAATCCAGCTGCTTTTGAGTATGGCCCTGGCAGGAAACAGTCTAGTTTACAACCGGAATTTCATTCACTGCCTGACCTGCACACACCTTCAAATGAAAGGGAATTAGTAACAAGTGATTAAGGGGAGCTAGGAAGCAATAACTTACAGCTGTTAAACACCAGACAGTTGTTTGCTTACCTTTATGTGCTGAGATCTCTGTGCAGCATCAATGGGATGCAAGACCTGCAGGCCGCACATATCACACACGTCCCCATGGATGTACACGCAGTTTTCTCCATAACGACATTCTCCTAACGCAGCGTAGGGGCACAGCTCCTTCTTCATCTCCACATCTGCCTGCTGCTTCTCATATTCTTCTTCAATCACCATTTCCTGCAAGGGTGCTTCAGCACAGAAAGGAGCAGCTGGGAACAGAATTAAGGACAGCAAGCAGCACATTCAGATTTTGAGCACAGGGAGTAAGAACACTCAGGGTTACCCAAACAGAATAACAGAAACAACCTAGGCTCATTTAAGTTCAAGTTCACACACCCTAAATCTGAACTAAATTATTTTCCCCGCTCAATTAATTTCAAGACCAATTTCTTCATCCTTCAACCCAGACAAGATTAAAGCTATCATAGTTTCAGTGGTCAGATCCACTTACAGGCTAAGTCCACCTAGAAAAATTACACTAGTCCTCAGCAGCTTAAATATACTGTTACACAGACTCTGGTTCAGCAACCATTAAATAAGGCTACAAATCTCTCAGTGCTTTTAGAATCAATTTCACTTCAGCCAGAATTTTCACATCAGCTAAAGTTAACATTTTTTTTTCCCAGAAATTACAGACCTGAAGTAATAAAGGTGTATCCAGCATAACAAAATGCTAGTATGGCAATACCACATCAGCAATTCCTTATGTGCAGGCTAATCAGCACACTGTTCTTTAGCCTGGACAAACTTTCATTTCTGGATTCCCATGCATCTCTAGGACCGATAGAAACGTGGTGCCCATTCTCTCAAATTAACTCCATTTGACATATTGCCAAAAAAAGCCTGTCCTGAACCTGGTCAATTAGCCAGACACAAGAACCTAAGAAACTGAAATTCAGGCTATTTTCACTGCATTCTAAGCTAACCATGAGTTTTGCAAAATCCTAAGTAAATTCCCTTACCTAATTGTAAACTGAACTGAAATCTGTATCCTTTCTCTTCCCCCTTTAGACAGCTACTACTGAACACTTTTTTCTCCCTGTACCTCAAGCACATACTTCCCTGCCTCACCACAAGTCAGCCTTTTGAGATTGTTACGTAAGTAGGATGACTGAATTAAAAGACAAAAGCAGTCAGTGAGATACTGAAGATGTAATAAACATAAAGCATTACTGTATTCAGAGTAAACACCAGGAAGGACAGCAGTTTATTTACATAACCAGAAGCTGTTACAAGAGTAACAAGTCATCTCTGCTGTAAGAAAGTGTAACTTTCAGAACCTGTTCAAGCAATAGATTTGGAGAAGCAAGCAAAAACTATCAAAGGCATAGTTGAATCAGTTAAAGTGAAAGAAAGACTCCTTCTCAAAATTAATCAGAGGCTGCATACTTGCACATTTTTTCATGCCCATGGAGCAAAGACATAACAATAGGCAGTTACATCAGTCTGTTAGTTTTAGGACAAAGAAAAAGAAAATGCAGATCCTGCAACCTAAGTTTTGAGGAATAAGCAGATACTGAAGATTAGTGTAGAAAAATATTAGCTCTCAAGAAAAAAATCAAGTCTGCTTCTTGAACTATCTCTGACTGTAGTGGTCACTCACAGTGATCCTGGAGCAGTCTGTTTGTTAGAAACACACTTTTCAAAGCAAGTGAGTAACTGAGTAACAAGTCACCTGGCAACCTGCTCCTTTTCAGTCAGAGATTCCCAAACAAAGTATGTTCATTAGTTCTTCCCCGTGAGTTTTAGTGAACCAGCACCAAGAAAAGTGACAAGAAATTATGTACTCTACAAGGCTCTACATTCTTTCCTGAGTAGCTCAGCATAACATGAAAATATGTACTTACTTATGGAAATCCCACTTGCCCTCCCATTTGAAATCCATGGTCTCCACTTCCATAAGAAATAACAAAAATCACAACTACCATTCAGTTTCTAGTCCCTCAACTGCTGCATTTGCCAGTGTTTGCTGGAGTTAATGTTGTCACAGATTTTTTTACCTAGTTGAGGGCCATGAAGATGGTTAGAGGGATGGAACACCTCCCCTATGAGGAAAGGCTCAGAGAGTTGGGGCTGCTCAGCCTGGAGAAGAGAAGGCTCCGGGGTGACCTTACTGCAGCCTTCCAGGACCTGAAGGGGGCCTACAAGAAAGATGAAGAGGGACTTTTTACAAAGGCATGTAGTAATAAGACAAGGGGTAATGGTTTCAAACCCAAATTCAACCTGAAAGAGGGTGGATTTAGATAGTCAGAAGAAACTCTTTACTGTGAGGTTGGAACAGCATGCATATCACTGTATCTACTGTACTGCAACAGCTACAGTTTCACTTCCTCTTTGAAACCACAATTAGAAAAATTCAGAAGATTCACACCCTCAGCAGCTACAAACCCAACATCCCTCAGAGTAACATCTGTTCTCTATGATTCTGTTTGCTGTTTTCCCAATCTCTGCTCACCAGTAGGTGGACTCAATCCCCACCTTCTCATTGTCCATTTCCCAGTCAAGTGGGTTACATTCATACTGGTGGGAAAACCAGTTTGTTTTTGATCCACACACCACCTGCTTGCACTTTAGGACACACTTCACAGCATTAAACACATTAATCTTTCAGTAACAGGAAACATATACCCAATTTAGTATTTCTTTTATTTCTGCCTTCCTACTCTTCAATTACTGCAGAACATCGAACAGCAACAGCTGCAAAACAAGTATGGAAATGTGGCACATCTGTACAATTAACAAGTGAATTCCTGAAGAATTATCACTATTTTCTATCCTAAGTCCTGAAGTCATCTTCAAGATACCAGGTTTAGTTCCAAATTAGAGAATCATGGTAAAAGGTGAGCATTATAGTCCCAGCTATGCATGGTTAAACTGCCAACCTTGAATCTTTATCATTTTAAGGCAATTTTAAACACACAGGCTTCTAGGCAACCTTGAGCAATAGGTTTCATTTTGAAGTTTCCAAGTATCTGTACATTTCTCCAGCGATTTGACAAGAATAATCTGCTTTAAGGCATACACTACAGAACACACTGCACACATTTTTATTTCTGTAGTTTAATTAAGACAGTTGCTTCAGAAAAGTAAAGGTTTTTTTAAGTCACCATGGGAATTAGCATCATGTAGCACTGTTCAGAACAGAAACAGATGAGTATGTTTGTACATTAAAATACATCAAGTTTCAAAGGCTATAAAACAGAGATTTGCAACAAGATTCACAGAAGAGAAAGCTATTTAACTTAATCTGGCACAAGTTTGCATGAAAAGTAAGCCTAACCCCTAGAAAAAAATTGCTGTAGTAAAACTAAGGTAACAGTGTAATGGCTTAAGACTTCAGGAAGAAGTACCAGCTCTTCTATAAGGCCTGTGTGTATTTAAAATATCTGTAGCTGTTCAAACTAGTAATGAATTGATTCCAGGGGAGGGCCAGGCAGTCATTATTGGGGCTGACACCCAAGAAAAGAGACTGACTCTTCTCAGATGTGCAAATGACAGGAGACAGAAGGCAAGCTGAGGCAGGGAAAAATCCAATTACATACTAGGAAAAAGGCTTTTGTTATGAAAGAAGCCAAACACCACAAAGGATACCCAGAGGTTATGGACCTTGGAACATCTCTGAGGATACAGACTAAACTAAACAAAACGCCTGGCAACCTTAAGCAGGGAATGAACTAGATGAAATCCAGGGGTTCCTTCTGATTAAAGTATTTTAAAAAATCCTTTTGTCTCAACAAGCAGAGAAGCTGTTATCTTTCATGACAGTAACGTGGCACATTAACAGGTAGTGGTCAAGTTTTCATTCCTCTGGAATATACTCCAGTCACAGATCTATTACATAATTCAATAATCAAACTTCTCAACAACACTAACAAACTGTTTGTGTCACTTGACCATTCCTCTTCACCCTCCTCAAAGTAGATTGCAGGAAGCTCCAAGCAGCACCCTGTAACACTGAGAAGGTCATTCTCTTTCCAAATCTGAGAATCTGAGCAGTGCAAAGTTGTATAATCTGAGCACTCTTCACACTCTTCTGGATGCAAGGTATCCATTTTGAATTCAAATATTTATTTAAGTACTCATAGCCTCCTCATGCCTTAGAGAGACAAATATTAGAAATTATGTTAAAGTGAACACCTTCAGCCTACTTTTTCACTTAAATTTGAAGACTGCTATATTTTGACAGGAAAAATGGATGACAAGTACACCACTCAAATAGTCTGGTCCCATATGATGAGCTTCTTTAATCTCTTTCTCATCGTGAGCTGTCACAGAATTAGAAAGCTGAGTTCCAGAAAGCTGACTAGAATAAATTATTTTCAGCCTCTGGCCATGGGATTCACAAAAGTAAGCACTAGGCTTCAGTTCCTTCTACAGGAATTCATATCTCCACTGAAAAACCTTTGAAAGACTGCAAAATCACCCCAAACCAAATCAACCAACCCAAAACACAAAGGCAGCAGATTATCTCTCCAGAGTAGCAATATTAATTTTATCACCAGTAATTTCCTCTTCCATCCCATATGCAAACTAAACTTCAAAGGAGATTCTCAAGTCATTCAGAAACATATCAAGAAAAAGCCAGTCATGAAGAGACAGACTTGAAATATACCTGGTTTCAGAATGAAACAGTCAGTCTGACCCCTCACGTTGGAAAACCCAAGCTCATTTGAACTGATCAATAAGTATGAATAGCTGTGCTCAAAAGCATTACAATAAATGCACTACATAGAAACTGCTGAGCCATGATGGAAATTCCCTGTTACCCCATGATCAGCTTACCACGTCCACAGTATGGCTGCCCAGGGACAAACTCCACTGCATTCACCCAGTCCTCAGCCCCGACTCCTGCTGCTGCCAGATCTGTATTTTCATCTTCTATCTCAGCAATGAATTCTTCAACTGTTTCAGGGAGTGATGCAAACTCTGAGGACACTGATGGGTAGATTTCTTCCTCTGGATTCACATCAGTCACTTCTTCCTGTATTAGTGGCTTGGTATGCTCGTATCTAAAAAGTTAAAACACATCATGTCAACTTTCCACAAAAAAATACCTCCAGACAGCAGCTCCACATATTGAAAATAAACTAATGAAGGTGTGAACAGGCTGTTTGGAAGGAGGACCCAAAAATGGCTAGGAAGAGAAAGTCACTGATGACCCTTTACAGAGAAATGATTCCCCTTGTGCAATCTGTCACACAAGGTACTCTGAGATTTTGGAGAAAAAAGAGCACAGTTCTCACTTAACTTACACAGAACAATCTTCAAACATGTCCCAAACTGGTCAGTTACCTATTACACATGTGTGCTATTACTGAATGGGAAAAATTAGTTCATTCAGCTTTATAAAGAGAATACTAAGGACAGACACTGCTGTCTCCAACTCCCTCACAGGAATCCAGTCAGTCTGAGTCTTCTAAGAGGTGTAGTGACAGGATGACAGTCAGCAGGCACCAGTCCAAAATGGGAAGTTACAGTTATGAATATTAGGAAAAAAAATTGCTGTAAGAGTAGTTAAACACTAAAATGGGTGCACAATCTTCATGCCTGCAGCTACTCAAAATTTGACTGGATGACGCCCTGGGCAGCCTGGCCTCAGCTGGCACAGATTCAGAGATCCCCACCAACATAAATGATTCGTTTCCTGTGTCTAAGCATCTTGCCTCATGCAGATTTTACACTGAATTTGAGTACTTATTTCTAATGCCTCTTTCAGCTCATTGTGGAAAATGATAATCAGAATACTCTGAGCTCTACCACCCACAATAAACAGGAAGGCACCATTTCCCTCAAAAATCGGCCTTCCAGCAACTGAGAGACTACATGGGGAAAATAAACGACAAATATACTGTCATAATCTTAGATACTTGCTGACTAATTTCAAGGGCAACAGGAGGGAATTTTTTGAGATCATACAGAAGTTTGAAGCGACTGATTCATTTAGCTTGTGTCAGATTAAAAACAATGAAGTGTCACAATTCTTGCATATTAAAGAGCTGCTCCTAACCAAATGTCAGCTTGGAAATCATAGCCCTATGAGGCACAAATTTAAAATTCAAGCCTTCAGATCTCTACATCTGGCCTCCAAAGAGTGTGCACCATATGAGGTACCCAAGGCACTCAATGGGGTGCAGGAAGAAAATACTAGAACTTACTGTTTTTTTCCCATTAAAAAATACAATAAATTACTATTATTATTAAGATACATGTTGATGGCAGTGTCCTCACAGTCCATGCATCAGAGGGCCCATGTGTGCTACATGTGAGGTGCCCTGAAGGAGGAAGTGTTGCACCACCCAGTGGGTTGACAGTGGCACCCACCTTGTCTGCTCACTTTCAGCATATTGGGACATACTGCACTTTGCTAGTGCCCACTTAATGAATCAACAGATTATCTGATCTTGTTTTACCTAAACTAACCCTGACCAAGTGAACAAGTGGCTTGAAAAGATGCCTGCAACTGTGGGCTGATGACAACACTGATAATGTGAGCAAAAGCCAACAAGAAAATGTCAGTGCTAACACTTGTACTCCTACTACGAGCTCCTCATCAGCCAGACTACGAAGTAAAACAATGCCAACCTAATCAGCTCTTGAACTCAGGGGGAGGGGAACCACAGAAGAGATCAAGATTACCAAGAAGGCAATCTGAAATATGGATTTACATTCACTATTATTAATGAAGAACTGTGCTCTTGATGAATACTGTACCTTGAGATATTAGCTGCTAAAAGGATGAAGCCATCTCAATTAGCAAGGCATTGAGAATCAAAACATCCAGAACACAAAGACAAACCACCACAATTTTCTCTAAGATGTTTCAAGTCATGTGCTACTCAATCCAGTACTTTGCAGAACTCCACAATAAGGGTTTAAAACCTCTTTTGAGGCTTGTTACATAACAATGAAAGACAAAAAGCCACATGCCACTGGACCACTTTTTCTTTTTGCTGTGGTAAAAATGACTGAAATAACTCAAGGAAAACAACTAAAATGCATTGCTTTCTCAGCAAATATTGCTGGGAAATGCATAGAAAGCACTGCTAGAGATTTGAAAAAGCAAGCAGTAGAACAAATTTTGCAGTGTGGGAAGTTTGCTGTATGGCAGAAGGAAAAGTACAGATGTTTTTCACATGTCTCAGCCTATGGTATTTGCTAGATTCTGTTTCAATAATGAAGTACTTTTTGTGAGACACCAAAGAAAAGATGCACCAGCAGAGAAACATTCTCAAAAAATTACTTCTTTAACAAAGACAAAAAGATTCACTGGAGGAGACATCTTCTCAGTAGTAGACAATTGCTTTAATAAAAACGATGCTTTACAGAAAAACTGTGCAAGTAAAACCACTGAAGCAGCAGCTGCTCTGACCATAATAAGAGATTCCACAGTAAGGTTACAGGGAGAGCACCCAACCAGAAATCCATCACTGCATCATTCAAAGGCAAGACATTGCAGCAAAGATGGATCCAGAAGCACCCAAGTGACACTAGAGAATGTCATCAATATAGACTTTTAAACAGTCAAATGTTTACCTCAGTTATGAGGTGGAGAGCTACCATGAAAATCTTCTGTACCACACAGATGGTTTGCTGATTATCTCATGGTAAAACACTTAAAAACTGTCACGGATGAGTTATTTGTGTTTATTTCACAAAGATGAGTGCTCCAAATTTGCTGCCCTTTTCTGTGATAAGTCAGTGCCAGCAGTATGCTGCTGAGCAGATATTAAAAAAAAACAACAACAAACCCAAACCAACCAAACTCAACCACATTCAAACTGTCCCTTCAAGATAAAGTCATTCCATGAACAGATAACTCCTTTTTGAAGGAAATTTGTCGTACGGAGACAACACTTTGAAAATTAAGGATTTCCACCATTATGTGATTTTATTGGCAAAAAAATACCCAAGCATGTCAACTATAAAAAAACTTTCATATCTTGTACACTTAAAAAACTTGGAAAGTGATTTCTCTAACATGTTTAAAAATCTTTCAAATTCAGAATTCCAGTGTATTTTGGACCCATTTGCTAAAATATAAAAATGCAACACCTTTCAGTTAATCTGCACTAACAGCTGATTGACATCAGGGAAGGTGGAAACTTACTAGCTAAATTTATCACACATTAGTACATGCAGCCAACAATACACTTCCTTTTGGATCTGCATATCTTTGGGAAAGATCTTTTTCAGTTACGACTGTCATTAAAACCAAGGACTGAAATAAACTGAACTGAGAATGAGACCTTCAAATAACTGTATAACAAAATGTTACAATGAGATTTTAAATAATAAGAAAGCCCATAGAATCAACATTACTGTACATTAGTAAACAACACTAGTAAAAAAATATTATTACTAATAAGGCTTTTAGTGGCAGTAAAAATTGTTTTGTATTGTTTATAAAATACTTACTAAGTATTTTTCATTTCACCTTTAATACACCCTTTCTAAAATTCTGGTTTGGGGTTATGTTTTATAATGTACATAACATTAGTACAGTAGTAGATGTAGATATATACATATAAACTATAAATAAATATGTATGTTGGTGGGAGCTCAAAGATATTGAACTGATGGGGTGCATGGGCCAAAGTTGGAAGATCACTGATCTATATGATCAAAAGAACAACACTGGCAGACAGAAGACTACAGAGAAGTTTTGTTACTTTTCTTACATAATAACCCTTTATTAAACATGAAAGCAAAGCTAACTATGAACTACCACATAAAATCATGATGCCAACATTTAATCACGAATTACAGCTGCAGTAAGACAGAATGTTAAAACTTCTGGTAAGTTTTAATAAAATGAACGATGAAACATTCCTAAGCCTTTGTAAAGCTTTGCTCCACTAGGAAAGCATCTGTTTTTCTTCTTCACAATTTCTTTTTTGTTATAATTTCAGGGGTATAGATCAATTCATAGTATGTTTTCAAAAAGTAAAGCCATTTTGTACAGGCAACATTTTAGAACTTAGATGACAAACTTGAGTTACTCTCCCAGAATGGTAGTACCAGTGTCAGAGTACCAATTCCTCAAGAGACAACATGAAGAAAAAAAATTCTTACCTGTTCAGGCTTTTATGATCACTCAAACAGTGTAATTCAGTTTTATCCATTCAGCTAGCCTGAATGTAGTCTCAGATTTCAATTAATGTACTCATGCTAATAACAATAAAAAAAGAAATCTCCCTGAGCTGACAACTATCATTTTTATGAAAACCAGTTATCACCTTGCCTTTGCTCATTTACTTGCACAGCAAACAGTGGTATTTAGCAAGACAAGAGAGTTAGTGAAAAGCTGCTTTCATAAATATCTGAGGTTGCAATGGAAAAGGAAAGCACTAAGATTTACTCTCTCTCCCTGAGCTCTCTACTCAGACATTCAGAGTGCAAAGATTCCTGCAGGATGACCAGGGGCATTTCTTTACCTGCAATGATCTCCATAAGCACAGCATCCTCGCTGGTAATACCTGCACACCATGGCAGACTGACTGGTGGAGAGGTCATGGGAGTAGCGGCAGTTGTCTCCTTCCTTGCAGACTCCATGCATGAAGTATCTGTAAGAGAAGAGAATGGGGAGTTAAGGAGAAGCACTGAAGCTGCAAAAGTATTTGGATGATCTTGCTATTTTGTAAATCAAGGTATGCTGCATTAAAAAGAACACTGAAGACTCATAGGACCCTGCTCCAGTATAACCATAAAAATGAGGGAAGATGAAGCCTCAGCTACTCCAGTGAACTGCAGTGCACATTTAGGGACTTGCTCTTACCAAAGCCTGGGGGAAAAAACCAAACCTGTAAAAGCAAAGTTACCCTGGGCTGTGACACTAAGTACCAATCTACTTGGTCCAAGATTTTCTTCTAAGTTTTCACTGTAGGCCCCTGTGTCCTGACAAGCAAAAATCTTACAGAAACCGAGCTGCTGGTCTTGAAAAACTTGAACAGTTTCAAAGTTTTGAGGACAGTTTGATCAATTTTAGCAAGTCAAATAGCACAAGTTTAATTTAGCATCTTTAATTCAGTTATTCGAGAGAACTGAAGAGTGGTTTTCAAGATTTTTTTCAATTTTAACTTAGAAGAACAAGCTTCTAGAAATTCAGTGCACCATAACTGTTCAGATTCCGTATGTTCAAAACTACAACTGAAAAGTTCAAGTACATCTTTCCCAATCTATATAAAGGTATTAGCCAAGAAAAAAAAGGAAAAGATGAAAAAAATCTGCATAAAAACTGAATCCATAAATGTTTACCAACACCTCAGTTTAGAAAGAAGCCACACTGCCTCCATATAACAAGTTGCAAATTCTGAACTCACTGGAAATCTGAAGACCTTGTAGACAAGAACATCTGTGAGGATTTAGGTGTCGTACAAAACACCACTTGAGGGAAGGCTGAGCAGCAGGTTACACCCATCTAAGCCCACGGTGCTGTTGAATGGGGCACTCCTGTTGCACTTAGAGCACTTTGCACAGCCAGCAGAACCAGGCCCTCCAAGCAGCTGAGTGCAGCCTCACAACCAGCACACGAGACAGGGATCACCTTACAGCAGCCACAACTAAAATTAGGACAGCTCTTCACGAAACATTTAATGTAGGAACATCCGAGCACAGCAGGGAGAGGGAACTCTGCAAACCTGAGACACTCTTGAGAGAACACGAGGTTTTATTGCAAGGGTCGTGGGTAAAAAGGGCCTTGCCTCCAGCCACCAGCCTCGGCTGAAGGGATGCCCCAAAGAGAGAGAGAGAGAGAGAGAGAGAGAGAGAGAGAGAAGGGGTAAGCGAGGTAAGGTAAGAGAGGTGGGCCAGGTAAGAGAGTGAGGACCTTGTTACAATACTTTGTATCTCCTTTCGTGTTGAACATTTTAATTTACAGTGACCAACCCGCGTGAGATACAAAACCTACAGACTTTGCATACAGCTTATGAGAACTGCTATATTACCATATCACCCTGTATTCTGAACTCTAAAGACTATTTTTCTTATCTACCTTTTCCCAAATACCTTAGTTGGGCTACACCTTTGGGTCCCTTGGTGTCTCTTTGTTTGTTATCATTCCACCCATCTTCTAGCTAATCACAGTCTTCCTGCCTGCCATGCTTACATCTCAAAGCTGGCTTTTATTTCTATTTCATTCACAGGTTTTATATTTTTAGTATTTCTTGCCAGGCAATCATATTTATAAGCTTTTCCTGTCTCATCTTTCCCAGCAATTCAAGTTGATATTCTTGGCCAGGAAAGGTGGTAAGATGTTAAACTGCATGCACTTCTACATAGCTATTTAGTCTACTGTATTTTTAAGAAGTCAGATAAAGCCAGTGAACAATGCACTAAATGACCTAAGTAGAGCTACATCTGCAATCCGGTTTTAGGGCAATATTAAAACCTGAGGTTGAGTGAGAGCTGATAACCCTCCACGTGCAACACCACTGGTGTATTCAACATACTAAGAATAAAAAATCTCAACTACCTTTACAGACCACAAGCTGACACTTGCCATCAGGCTGCAATTCACACTCAAAACACTCACATTCACACTCCAAATCCCCTGTGTGCACCCTGCAGACAAATTAACTAGGTAAGAAATGTGATCCTATGTAAAAAACAGGGAGTACAAGACCCAGATGAGGCTCTGCAGGGTCAGGCAGAGGCACAAACAGCTACACCAGCAGGAATAGGGTGTTGCAAAAACAGAACAAGACCGATCCCTGCTACACAACCAGCACTCTCCACCATGAACAAAAAAGACACGAAAACCCCTAAAAGCCACACCCACCTACTCAACAGCATAACCCACCTACAAAGGCCCACCTCAAAAGGGAAAAAAACCCCAAATCAATGAAACCAAAACGCAATCAAGAAAAACCCAACCCTACTTAACCAGCCCTCTTCCCCAAACAAACTAAAAAAGCCCCTGAAACAAAACCAAGAACAAACCCAACCACCCATGAAGTCATGGAACTAGAATATAACTGGAATTTCTGGCTTGATTGCTTTTAAGAAATGGGAGTCACACCAACAGGGTAAAAAAAAAAAAAAAGACTTCAGGTTGTTTAAGGTTTGCTCTTTAACAAGTGTTATCTCCACCCTTTGCTTATTTCCACACAGCACTGCTTCCCCCATGTGCTGGGGCAGCAGTTTCACAGCCACTGGCTGGCACAGACCAGGAAATGGCTGCAATGGAACCTGTCATTCCTTCTGGTGCCCCCACGGTTATTTTTAATCTGGATCAGATCACTGCCCCCCACCACTCTGCACAGCCACTCTCCTCCTTGAGCCAACGAACTGTTGGGACACCACTACTGAAATAAGGGACTGACAGAAAAGCTCCTGCCTGACATGAGAACATCTGATAGAAACTATTTGGTTAACATGACTTATGCTAAGTACTTAAGCTCCAAAATTAGATTCTCCCACTGAGTGATAGGGAAAATGAAGCTCCAAACCCCTTTCCTTCCTTCCTTCCTTCCCAGTTTATGTCAGAAAATCCTCTGCAAATGTAGATTCTGTGTAACTCTGAAAGTTGTCACAATTTATTATATTGAAACGGTATGCTATAAAGGGAAAAAAATAAACATAAACCACTCCCAGGCTGTAATTTATATATCACTTTTAAAGGCCCTCAACCCTATGCAGCAAATGCAGCATTATTTGAACAAGAAGGCTGAAGTGGGAGGGAAAAAAATATATTTCTCATAGGATAAAACCCCAACTTCTTCCACAACCCTCCTTCTCACCTAGAGGTAAGATTTTTACCTTAAGGTCACAAAGAATGTAACACTTTACATATCAAATTGCAGTGTTTGGCTAAAACACCCTTTGGCCAAGTCAAAAAAATAAGCAGAGTGCATTATTTTTGGGGTAAGATAATGAAATTTATCTTGGAGAGCATCTTTACTCACACAAAATATTCAATTTAACCTTACTCAACAGTGATACCAGCCTCTTCATTCTGGTTAGAGGAAAAAAAGCATCCTTAAAACTGAGAAATACGAGTTATCTGTCTTACACACTGACATGCAGAAAGACATCTGAAATTTCCATTTGGCCAAGTAATCGGAGAACACATGTAATTTCATCTGAAAAAATAAAACTAGATCAAGACAAGTATATAACTGGATTTTCTCTGAGCCTCTGTGATGCTGTCATCCAAAAAAGCACTTATTCTGGCAGTGCTCTCTGTGCTTCCAATTCAAATATATGAGTGTAATTTGCTTAAGCTGCTTGGGGAGCCAGACCAGAGAAGTCATCAGGGTCCAAGCCCAGATAATTTCCCGTGTTCAGTTCACTGCACAACTGTACAAAACATGAGTGACACCAACACGTGGAACAACCAGACAAAATTAATAACTGCCTGCACTGTCATTTTATCAGTGAAGAAGGTTTAACACATGTTTAGTTATGAATGCCTTGATCAAAATAGCATATCCTGATTTTCATGGTATTTCTCAATAGGCAATGCTTCCTTCCATAGCTTAGGAAGCTTGCTATGTGTTTCCTTATTCAGATGTATTCTGTTCTTTACTTCAGGTTTCTGCTTTCAGGTAATGCTAATTTGTTTAATCAAACTACTAAATTAAATTCAGCTAAATTAGAATGTTAGAGCCAACAGCAAATTTCCTTCAAAAGCCAAGACACTGTCATGACTGGCAGATGGGGAAGCTCGGGATAACAGCCATCTACAGTCATTAGCTTCTTCAGGTGCCATACAGAGACCCAGAATTCCTGGGAAGAAGGTAGCAGGAAAGAGGCCAAGCACGCTGCTCTAGCACAGCTCCTGGGTGTTCAGCCACATTACTGGCTAATGAAATTCTGCTGGAGTTAGTAAAAGGGGGGGAAAAAGTTCATCTTAACAGCATTTAGCTTGTTGTCTCTTCTCCATAACCTCCTTCAGAAGTCATCAGGGGATGCAGACCAGAGCAGCCATGAAAGGGGCAATTCAGGCAGGCTGTCAGGTTTGTGCCCTGCACCTCATCCCTGGTGCTGCACTAATTAAGCAGGACTTACTTTACTGATGCACATGCAAAGGAAAAAATACCCAACCCAGGCTTTCAGGAAGAACAGCTAAGGTACAAACACACAGACAGCTCTCACAGTACACCACTTAGTTGCTATGGGTTTTATTTACATTCAGTGCTTGAACAAACAAGTGAAATGTAATTTGTTTACTTGATGACTTTTAATATCGCATGACATCTGGAAAACACAAGCACAGAACAAACAGTGTCAAGCCTTTGGAAAAAGAGATGGGCTATGGCACTGCTCAATAAAACCATGCAGCCATCTGAACTGGAAGGACTGAAGAACCTGGTAAGGATGACAAGTCTTTTTTATTTCAAACATATCACTAAGAAAAAGACCATAATATTAAACAAGTTCTGAATTAGCTTTGTTCCCCTGCTATTTATTCCAGATTAAAATACTATAAATTTTTACAAAACACGTCTTGTAAACTGCTAAACCACAAAAGAAAAAAAAACCCTTTTTCATCATCTATTAGGGAACATGATTTCCTATGTTTCACCCTAAGACTTCTCAACTTTAGCTGCAAGAAAAACATAAGGGTAGCATCAGCAAAAGTGTATGCGTAGGAGAAATCAAAGTCCTTCATCTTAGTCACTGTGTCTCTCACTCTGAGATACTAATTATCCATCCCAAGGATATCACACCGGTATATTAAAACTCATCACAAGGATATCAAGGATACCAAGGATATCACACCGGTATATTAAAACTCCAGATCGTCAAAGGAGCAGAAAGAACTTATGATACCAATTTTAACCCTTCCAGTTTCCATAAAACAGCAGTATTTCTGCACCAGCCATCACGTGCTAGCTCCTTATACTGAAGGGACTGCTCCCAAAAGTTTTTCAGGCAGCATTTACTGTCACCCGCATGATGATTCAACTAAAAAAGCCTGTGAACAAAAAGAATTGTGCAGTGTTACTCAAACAAAAACTGCTCTACCTCCTACACTAAAAATCTGCTTTTTGAAATTTAACTCCTTCACCTCACTGTTAAATCCTCCTGCTCATTTATAAAGGTAAAACCAAATTTAATAGTAAGAAACATATTTTCCTAAATATGAATATACCCTATTGAAACCAAACCTAGAAATCCAAAATTGCCCAGAAGGGCAGTCAAAATTGCTAATTTCACTTTAAAGCCTGAGTAAAGCTATTCTCCCTCCAACTTGAATGTTCTCATAAAAATTAATAAAGCAGGCAATGGGATAACTAGCAGGATTAGCCAAAGAGAACAAAGAATGGAGATGTTCATTAGATCCAAGGCCGAGATCCCATTGTTTAAGCTCAAATTAAAGCACATTAACCATTACAAAAGAGTAGCTTTAGCTTCCCACTCGGCCTGAGTGCTTGCAAATAAATATATTCCCCAGACTCTCTGCACTGCAGGGCGCTGATGAACTTGACTGCTTCTGTACTATGGCAGTTGCTGCCTTCAATAAATCGATCCTGCATCTCTACCTATTCCATAGCTGTCTCACGAATCCAATTTCCCTGAGCCCTTCGATCTTCAGAAACTACGAGGCAAACTTAAATAAGAGGGAGCACTGACCTTCCGTCCCACCTAAAGCTGGCCTAAGCACGGCTCCCAGTCATTTCCTCATCCGCGGCATCAAACATTAACCCGGGGATTCGCAGGCAAAACCCTGTGCCTGCAGCAGCACCCCGAGAGCGCTGCTGAACGGCGCTCCCCGAAGGGCAGCAGTTAGCTGGGCATTAGCCAAAATAGATGTGGAACAGCAGCGAGCAGGGACGCTTTAAACCCTGCAGGGCACGCGAAACAGACACAGTCAGTGAGCTCCCTGCGAGAGCCGAGCAGCGGCTCCTCATGCTGCTGCTGCTGCAATCTGCCGTTAAAACAAATGGGAAAAAAGCAAATAGAGATATAAAAAAAACTCAATCCAGACCTCTTCCTTCCTAACCGGAGGATGGTCCTTTTTGCTTCTAAGTGACTTGGAACTTATTTGCCCACAAACACGTTAAATGTAATTTATTTATTTAAATAAACAGCTTTTTAAAAATCAGGAAACGCTCATCGATGTTAATCTTGGACTATCACTTGCTTTTATATTAACTAATATCTGCCTATCTTAACAAAACTGTTTTAAATTCCTTTCTGCCTGCCAACCGACCAGCACTATAGGTTTAAAAATAGTCCATCTGGCAAGCTTTAAAACACGCAGTACGGCTTGCATAACCCCAGAGAGAAGATTTATCAGAAATATAATTTAAAGGAAAACACCGATAGGAAATGACGCAGCACGCAGAACCTCGATGTGACACAGGCAGGGCCACTTCGCACATTCTGCAACATGTCACGACCTATTCCTGCTCTCCGCTTTAATAAAAGTTTTCGCTGTATCAATCACGACTTAATCCCCAATTTTAAATTTCGACCGAAACGCACAATTTAAATGACGTCGCATTTCCTGCTTTGTCGCGCTTTGCGGAACGCGGCCGCAGGACTTCCTTTCACACGGCGTCCTTCGCGCCGGGCACTGCGGGCCCGTTCCCGGACAATGAGGAGCGGCCCCGGCTCCCGGCGGCCCTGCCCGGCCCGGCGGCTGCAGGGAACGGCCCGGCACGAGGCCGCGGCCGGACAGGGCCGCCGGGGGCCGGGGCCGCTCCTCATTGTCCGGGGACGG
>JANPWX010000055.1:1588119-1679582 GCA_024734555.1 Trochalopteron elliotii
TTCGGCGCAGCCCCGCGCTGGGGCGTGGGGCCGGGCTCGCCCCGCCGGGATCAGCTGGCGGCGGGAAAGGGCCTTTTCCAGGAGGGAACGACAGGGAACGGCGACGTTGCGCCGGCGGGGGGCGGGGAACAAAACGGGACAGTGGCGCCGCAAAGGCCCAGCCCGAGAGTTGGCACTGAGCCACCCAGTGCTGCACTAATGGGGTGGGAAACATCGCGTCCTTCTGCTGTGGTATCTCCCTCACATAGATATTCCAGAACCCTCTGCACCAATCCTGCGTCGTGTGCCCTAGGACGACCCTGCTTGAGCAGGGAGGTTGGGCCAGATTATGGTCCCACCAACCCGACCTATTCTGTGATTCTGTAATAAATCCTGGTTGTGAAACTACTGTTTGCCTGATCCGCGTGGTGCCCTTGGCTTCCTACTGCCAAGAACCTTAAGCCAAGTACTAAACACATTCCTAAAAGATAGTGACAAGCTGGGGTGCAGGGGCAGGGTGAAGGGAGAAGCCTGTCAGTGCAGTGTTACTGATATTTTGCCTCTGTCCTTGCAAATATATTAATAAATCAAACATATCCAAGTCATCAGTGAGTCCAGGAAATACTGAAATGAAGCCTTTGCTCTAAACATAGGCAGCAGAACAGTACCCTAAGATGCTGGACTTTAGGAAGAGCACTAGACAAGAGAGAAGAGGTAAATCTGTTTTCAGGTTTCCTTGAGACAATGACTTCAATGCTCTCAAACTACCTAAGGAGTGAGGCAATGGGAATGCTTGCTGGCATTTTCTGGAATATGCAGAATCCAGACCTGGGCGAACACAGTTCTGAATTAAAAGGAGGTGAAATATACCTATCATTTTTAACAGGCTTCAAAACAAGGTACAGGTATGCATAAAACACAAAAAAAAGGGCTAGTTGTTGGAATGGACTTTGAACTTCAGCAATCTTGAAATGAGCAACTTCTTTGAATGATTGTGTAAGACAAACCTTCATCCAGGACATGGAGCACCCAAATAAAAACCTTGATCCAGGCTCTCCATGCAGCAGACTCCCTCCTGATATTATCAGCACATTGATCAATGCCAAATAGTTCATAAATTCAGTTCATCAAACCCCTGTTATGAGAAAGCCTGCATATTCAATGCAAAACTGTCCCATGGGAATTGGGAAGACTTTTTTTAATATCTAAAAGAAGAAACTTATTTACTGCAACTGGTTCCATCATAGAACATTTTCCACACAATTTTCAACACTAAAGTAAACGTTCAAAAACTGTTCTAGTTGTGTATGTTCAGTCTTGCATTCTGTTAGAAACAGCTGGAGGAAAAAATACTATATATTAGGAAAAAAATCAAATACTTTTAAGCTATTAAGATAATCTGGAAAGTTATTTTGGATCCATTAGAATGATCATGAAAATGTGCTGATGAAAGTGGAAGGATGTAAAGATAGTTAAAGAGGTTAAGTCACTAAAGAGCAACTTCGTCAGACCTTGGTATTTGTTAGATTGTTGCCTTGACAAGACAGACAGTTCCAGGCACCAGAGTTCTCACTAAGGTAAAATAAGTGAATGGTTAAATACATTCTGTATGATTCTGCATGTCCCTAGGATGTCTCCTAGGATATTGGCAGCCTAGAAGCAAGCTTCAAAAACAGAGGAACACCAATGAGCAAATCCCAGCCTAACCACTGTAAACAGACTCTTAGAAATCAGGTACACAGGGAAAGGAAAATACTGTCCCATGGTGGACGTGACAGAGTGACAAAAGTAATGTAATTTCCCATTTCCTTAATGCCTCTGGCAGTGACACTCCTGACAGAGGAAAGGTTTGAAGGCAGATGTTAATTCTAAGAATCACTCAGAAAGAAAAACGCCAGGGTGGCCTTAGGGCCCAGCTCCCAGGGCAGTAGGAATTTGCCATGGCAATTTCTTTGTTTCCAGCCACTCTCATTTTACTCAGGAACCTGTTTAACATTAACTCCTACTTCTGAGGCCCGGAGGGGGAAGTACCAGCAGCAAGCTCCTGGTCACAGGCAGGCAGACAGGACTGGAAAGGCAACTAACACTGCAGCAGACAGAGCAGTGAGTTATACACTGCCCCACACTTTCATACAAACCTGTCTCTAGCTCTTCTTCAGGGCTTTCTCTCCTGCCAGTCACCTACTGGCTGCTTCCAAACTCCACAGTCACTATTGTCAGTCATATATGTCAGTCATATATGTCACATATATCACACTGCAGAAGCCTGCTGGGAGCAATTCCAGAGCTGGGATATGCACAAGACTGCAGCAGTGCCCTCAGAAACCTGTTTGACCTGCCTCATTTTGTCTCAGACACCTACAGGTTCATGTTGGAAAGCTGAGCTAAAAATCCAACAGGCTGATTTTCTGTTGGATTTGAGGAAAAAAAATGACAAATCAAGCAAAACGTCCATACCCCTGACTTACCTAATATGACAGGCTGGGCTTGGGTGCCCACTACATAAGATCACCTTGAGATGATGTTGAGAATTGGAAACTGAGTGACCAAGAAACTGACTTGGTTACTAAGCCATCTTGCTGGAGAGTATGTCAAAAACATGATGGTCCAGATAGATTCCTACAATACTGCAGTCTTTCCAAATAGATTTAATGGAGAATAAAATTATGTCATTATAATTTGTGTGTATTTTCAAAAAATGTTATTTTACCTACACATTTTCTTTCCAATACATCTGGCTACCCATCCTCCCAGGAAAAAATATTGTTCACAAAATCTTCAGCATCCATTTATGGTATCTAAGGATGCAACCTATCATTCCTGCAATTAAATTCCCTCCGGACTGGATAGCAGAAGCCAGAGGCAGATTGTCTTTGTAACTCAGCCAGCTTTGTTTGAAGTTTCCTTGGATGTGTTTAGTTTAAGAGATTGGAAGGATGTAGAAAGTAAGAGACAATTTGTTACTGCTGGGTTAAACGAAAGTTGCAAGAAATTTCTTTTGAAAGGGATGAGTGTAAAGTGCAAATCCCGCTTTAACAACCTATGTTTTACAATTTCCTGATTAATGGATTGCAGTAAAATCAGTTCCCTGACACTGATTACTTCAGCAATACATTAGTAATTACTTCAGCTAGTTTTATGTTATGTGTGGAAGCTGCACAGAATCATGTCTGTCTTTTAACCTGTAAATCAGTTCCTTCGTAACCATCTAACTCTCAACTCTGATATTTTCTGCAGAATATAAAACTGAAACATGTACAATACCAGTGCATTAGATATCAAAGCATCTCTTTTTTTTTTAGGAAGGGACAAACACTAATTTCACAGTCCTTGCTTAAAACTGCTAGAATGGATTGTCTTTGTAGGAGGAGACTAGAATAGTTTTTTGCTGTGAACTCAGCTTGTGTTCTGGGTGTAGCCAGGTATCTGCATCGTAAGAAACATGGTCACAATTGTCTTTAGACCTGAAGCTTTCCTTGCCGGAGAGGCCAAGAGCTGGGTAGAGATCTCACCCTGGGAAGAAAGAACTTTAACAGCTGCATTTGACAAAGCTGTGGGGGAGGCATGAATGTGATTCCTCTGCTTTTTAGGAATAAGCACAAAGAGACTCAGTCTGCAAGGGCATTGTTTTAGCAAGCAAGTAATTCACTGATTTAAAAAAAATCTAATAGGAAAGGAATCTGAAAAATGAGAAAAGTCTTTTAAAGAGCAAGGGGAAAATCTGGCTCTGCATGAACAAAAATAATCACAGAAGCTTTCCTGGCCCTGCCGTGAAGCGGCCCCCTGCACCCTGGGCAGGGAGCAGTTGTGGAGCTCAGCTGTGCCTGTGGTTAATAATAAATTGACCCTCCTGGCCAGGAGTTCTGGCCAGCTCACCCCCCTCCTCTGCCTCCTCCCAGGGCTGTCCAGGCACGGCTCCAGTCCCAGCCCAGCCTCCCTCCATGAGACAGACACTGAGGTAAGAGACACCAGGCCATTGCTCCATGAGCTCGGATACACCGCATGGGTCACAGGGGAGGCGGGAGGAGAGCGGCTCCGTGCTCGAGCTGCCTGAAACATGCAATGTGAATGTGCAAACTTTGGTTACATGGCAAAAGGTCCTATGGGTCTTGCAAGCAAAACTTGCCAAGCTTTAAAAATCTTTGAGCCAGCTCAGGCTGAATGTTGGCCGAGCTTCCCACGAATATCAGCTCAGTCCTGTTGGGTTTCAGGTGGTGACCAGCTGGTTTTTATCCACTGGCCAGTACAGCTTGGGCACTCCTTGGTGTTGTGCTTCAGAGTTTGGGGTGTTGTTAAAATTCAGAGCACAACTTGAACAGCTCAACCGATCCCTGGCGTAACCCTGCTGGCTTAATGAATTTATTCTGAAGCTGACTTTGCCCCAGAGAGTGAGGGGTGTGTAGGCACACATACAGCCATACCAGAACATTTGCATGAACCCATGAACAGCTCAAGCTGCTGAGCTTATCATGAAAAAGGATTTAGAAAGTGGAAAATCTTAGTGTTTCAGTCAGGTGTGTATTGTGTCTAGTCGATCCAGTCCTACATTTCTTAAATAGCACAGCCCAAGGTGTCCTGAATAGTTGAAATCTTTAGATTTGGGCAAATACCCTCCTCCTGGGTATATGAATTTTCTATATAGCTGAAGTGCCACACACTGTACTGAAAGCAGAGCCATGTTCTGATAAGTGTAGCATGAACACAGTACTATATTTTAATTCATTTACCATCTGAATTAACAATAGGCACAAAGGACTGAGGAAGGGAATCCTTTCCTCCTAGTGAAGGGGGGGTGAGGAACAGGGAAACTGGAGGGATATGGCCAAAAGCCCAAGGAAAGTATGTGAAGCAGTCAGGCATTGAGTGAAACTGCCTTGAGGCCCACACCAGACCACTCTCTTAACATTTACAGCTCTCTCCCCCTCTTTCTCTGTTTGGGAATGAATTTAATTAGAGTGAAAAGGTGTTGCTAAGAGACAAGAGGAGTTCTGGAGTTTGTTGCTGGGGCTGAATTGCCACTCAGCTTCCAAGGCACTGTGCTAAGAAGGATGATGTAACATGAGCCTGCATAAAGCACTCCCGGCTCTAGGGAAAGCTGCTCTCTCTCCTCCTTGCAGTTCCAGTCTGGTTTGTCAGTTCTCAGCTCCTTTTTGAGCTGCTTATTTTCTTCTAGACAACGGCAAAAAAACAGGTTCATATCCCTATAGCACTATTCTGCATTGTAGATTACTCCTTGTGACCTTTCACGTTGGAGGTGGCAGTGGCTGAGCCTGACATCTATCATGAGCAGGTCGCTTTGGAATTTAAAAGGTTTGCTGCTTCAGAATTCTTCCTAGTTTGTTACTCCTCATCTTTTCCTCTGCTCCATCACGATTTCAGCCCAGTATTGACAATGGGCCAGGTGGCTCCTTCCACCTCCATTTCTGCAGCTTAACATTTTGTTTTGACACCCTGGCTCATGCCTGAAACACCAGGAGGTTCCAGGCAATCTCTTAGGCAAGGCCTGTCTACCTTCCAAGGTCAAGGCAAGAACTGATATGTTTAGCTTCTCAGGATCACATCATTGCTAAATTACATCTTTCCTTTTCACCTGACTTCTGTTATCTCAGGACCATCCATATGCACAAGATGATTAGGAAGATAACCTTCAGCCTGGGAAGACGCGTGTCCTCCATGGCACGTGGAACCACCCAGGTGAGAAGACTTCTGCATGGTGAGTAGTGCATTCTGAAACAGCTCCTGGGTGGAAAGCATTTTCCTCATCTGAATTCAGCAGAGACCTTGCTGGCAGTGTTCTTGGAGCACAGCAAAGAGCCACAATAGTCTTGGTGTATGGTAGTCTTAAAATATATTGAGTTACTATGGTATCCTGGGTGCTTCCACTCTTTTAAAATATATTTCCATCTTTAGGCATGGATGCAGGGCTCAGTTTGTTCACAATAATGTTCAAGTAATGTTACTGGAGCCAGTAACCACACAACTGCAAAAATGGCGGCAGAGGAGCCTTCAGTGATGGTGATGAGGATTGTAATTCATATTAAAAGTAGAGATATTTTGCACACATTTCACTTACATAAAACACAGCTCTAGTCTTCTTAAAGTTATTTGTAAATTCACCCCAAGGAACAGCTGAAGAGGGGGATAAATTTGTGGTGACGACAATTTGCTTTTTATAAAACAGCTCAGTAGTTACTGCAAATACCCACACAAATAACTCACTCTTCTGTGTTTATCCCCAGGTGGTTATGTCAGGATTCATCCCTCTGTACAGGAAGCTCTGGCGGAGGGGAGACCCGTTGTAGCCTTGGAAAGCACTATCATTACACACGGCATGGCCTATCCTCTGAATTTGAGGTGGTGGATTTTGATGTTCCTCATTCAGTGAAGTTGTGAGAATGAAGCACATAACTTACTGGATTGGTATCAGTATTCTTGGTCAAGCCAAAGCTGTTGCAAGAGCAAATGGAAATGTCAGGTTGTTAGGCATGCAGACTGTGAGCTCAAGTGTAAAACACTTGGACTTGAACTTTTAAGGACAAATGTGAGAGCTGAGTTATCTCCTTTTCCATCACCTTAAATTTCTGGCTTCATTTAAAATGGAGCAGCTGATAATGTCGCGACTTGCTCTAAAAGAGAGCTATCAGCCTTTTCAGCTGCATAGTTTGTAAAGACATTGAAAACACTCTGCACTTTCTTTTCCTGTGTCTTTTGCAATGCAAAAAGATTGAAACACAATAGTTAAATCTGTTCCTTAGCCCACTCAGAGCAGCTACTGTGAGAGCTCCTGGTCCCTTCTCACTGTCTCCTGTACCCTGCATGGAACCCCCCACATCTACTCTTTATTTATCAATTTTCAGTAGACTCGTATTTCATTGAGTTACACTGCCAGAAATTGTTGCACTCTCCCCTCCATCCTTGCTTCCAGAAAGCACAGAAAGGTTTTGGTATTGATTTTCCATCTTGCTTTTTACCTGGCCATTATTCTGCCTGACATTCTGTCTTAAAATGAAGCTCTAAAAACTCGATTTGGGAGAGGAGGTAGTTTCAGTAGTTAAAGATTGTCAAGCATATGTCCAGATAACTCAGAAAGGGAGAAGAAGCTGCTCCTAAAAAAGATAGTGTGTGAATGATAAGTACAAAATCTGCTAAACTTAGGCTTAGACTGCAGGCCTAGAGTACCCTAAGGCAGCAGATTTTTTGGCACTGTTGTTACTCTGTATCTCACTGACTGCATTATGAAAAATATATCCTGGTCATTTGAGCAGGACTTGAACTACCTGGCGTTTCTGTGAAGGAAGGTCTATGATGTCAGAGAAATAACAGGTAAAAGATACAGAAAAGTCCTATTTTGAGAAGATCCCTATTTTCAGTTGTATATTGTATAACCAGATTTGCTTGTGAACCAAATGATTTCTCTCAAAAATGAAACACAGATCTTGGACATTGCCATCCTTGAAAATGGGAGCTCTTCACTTCTGCAAGTTCAAGTGCAAAGATTTCTGCCATGAGGCAGATACAAGAAGAACAGGATGTAGCTGAAATCACAAGAACTGTAGAACTATGAATGATGGCCATCAAACATGACAGTTTTCTTGCCTCATTGTTTCCATCCCTAATTTTGTTATTATTGTCTTGTTTATCTTATTTCAGCATGGCCAGAGAGGTGGAAGAAATTGTAAGAAGAAATGGAGCAGTGCCAGCCACTGTAGGTATTTTAAGGGGCCAAATCCACGTGGGACTCACAGACGAGGAACTCGAGTTCTTGGCAAGCAGTAAAAATGCAGTTAAAGTGTCTCGCAGAGATTTTCCTTTCATCCTCAGCCAGGTATGGTGTGCAGACTTTCTAGTGTGGTCTTTCCTGGTGAAGTATAGTTGCTTTTCTAGTAGCAGTATCGTGCTCTCCAGCTTCAAGCCAGGTGGCTTTTAAACCTCTCAGAAATATCATGGGAAGTAGAATCTTATTGGTAATCACAGAAGTGTCCCTAACTAGAGTCAAAATACAACACAGTAAGGGAATGACATACATGAAATAGGGCTCCTGAAAAGTCATCCTGGTTGTGCTGGCAAGCCATGGGCACTTGGCTAAGAATATTCTTATTGGCATGATAGGACATTATCACGCTGCATGTAAACTATGTGACAGTTAGGCCACCCCAGGCTTAAAGCGACAGCTAAAGGTGCCACTAGCTGCCTCTGGAACACTCTGGACAACAAAGGCCTCTGCTATCAGGGCAAGAACAGCTTATATAGCAAGGATGACAGATGATTTACAGAATCACAGAAGATTCTGGGTTGGAAGGGACCCACAAGGATTACAGAGTCCAGCTCCTAAGTGAATTCCTCTGCCTTTTTGCCTAAGGGAATATTTGTTTAGAATTTTACTGGTCAGCTGCTCACACTGCTGTGTGGCAGACCACAGTTGTAGCTGCTTTTCCCTGTCACCCTGAGTGCTGACTGCGACTGTTTGTTCCCTGACAGGGCTTGTCTGGTGGCACTACCGTGTCTGGAACAATGATCGCAGCACACAAAGCAGGAATTCCTGTGTTTGTCACAGGTGGCATAGGAGGTGTCCATCGGGATGGGGAGAACAGTAAGAACATCAATACATTCTACCTTTCACTCTGTTGCTACAGTTTTATTCAATTCCTTCCTTTTCCTTTTTCCCAACCTGTCCTACAGTGTCTGTTCAGAAGAATAAAGTTAACATTCTTCTTGGTCAAACTATGGTTGCTTTCTCCCTGATGTCCCCTTTCCAGAAGCTTCAAAATATTCCTCTTGAGCCCTGGACCGTTAAGGGAGTGGAAGTTTCTCTATCCTTTTCTTACACGGGGTTATATTGATATTGTTTACTGGTGCAACAGGAGCTGAGTGCACCTCTCCCTCTTTGTAACGGCTGGATAACCTGATACAGGCTGCCAAGCACAGTGCTGTTATCAGCTCTCTCAGCTGAGGAGAAGAGCCTTGCCACAAAAGAGTGTGCTCCTCTCTGGAAGATGTCCCAGTCTTGGCTGTAGAGTTTGTGGCTTTTAAATGTTTTCTCTCTTCTCAGCCATATATATTTCCAGCACAGCCCAAGTGCAGAGCCCTATTGTATGCCATGCCTTTCAGATGTGATGTAAATTCCAGACCAGGGAGTTTCCTGAGGTCACCCCCTGTGGTACTTTCTTTTTTTTGCAAGCATTGTCAGTTCCAAACTCAAAATCTACTTCAGTGATATTGCATCTCCTTGAACCTCATCCTTGCTGTACAACATTTTTTTCTCTCTTTTCTACCAAATTTTTGCATGCTCTTTATCAATGTGATCAATGAGCCAAGAGATAGAATACAAGGCTGCACATCTGCCCTTAGCCATGTGACTTTTTGTCAATATCTCTTTCAATCTCAACACCTAAAGGTACGATCTAAACCTTTAATATTTGCATGTTGATCTAGCCAGCTATAAAGTCAGACAGTGCTGGGCATATGTAGCTTTTTAGGAGGTCAGATCTCAGCTTGGAGTACAACACAATCACCAACACAATGCTGTTTGTCCCTTGACAGCTCTGGATGTGAGTGCTGACTTGACAGAGCTGGGACGAACTCCGGTCGCTGTTGTGTCTGCAGGAGCCAAGTCAATCCTTGATATTGGCAGGACGCTGGAATATCTGGTAGGTAGCATGGCTGTGGTGTCTGAAAGCATTTCTTTGTGCACAGAGTGCCCAGTGACATTGGGATAGGATCTAACCCAAAGATTTTAAGAAATTGCTGCTGAAAGGATGGGAAGCCATATTTACAGTTTTGTAGTCCTGGGGCTGTGTAAGCACTTGGCTGCTCCCTAACACAAATCTATCCATGTCCAAGGGGCTGTTCCAACAGTTGCTCCAACTGAGGTCAAAGGAAGTGCTAGCATGTCCTTTTTCTTTGGCATTAGATTTCCTTTTCTGGGAAGATGCTCCCAGAAACTGACAGATCAGGAAAGCTAGATCCAAACACTAAATAAAATCAGAATTAAAAAGGGAATCCAGATGATTTTCAGCAGTCACCTTTTAAGGTTTTGCATGTTGGAAACCACCAGGGGTAGCACTTCAGGTGACAGCCAACACTGATATTTCTCAATTGCAAATAGAACTCGTTTATATCCTGTCAGTTCATGACATGCCTTCAGATGCCAGGGTGTTATCTTGGACTCAGGATGGTGCCAATGACAACTGCATGGCTTTGGATCAGCCCTGAGCACACACAAAGATGCACATGCCTCCTCTGCCTCAGTGAGCCAGGTCTGATCTACCCACTGGCTCTTGGTGAGAGGATGGAATAGAATGGGATGTACAAAAATAATGATGATCTGTGCCAAAGAAAGGCAGTTTCTTTCTGGTTAGAAGGAAAAAGTCCCATTCTTTAGTTGGCTCCCCTTTCCCTCCACTGATCACCTGCTTTTCTCACCTCCACGGCTGCAGGAGACTCAGGGTGTGTGCGTGGCTGCCTTTGGAGAATCAAGAGAGTTCCCAGCCTTCTTCTCACGCCAGAGTGGCTTCCAAGCACCATATCATGTCCGGGATGAAGAGGAGGCAGCTAAACTCATTGGTGTGTTTCAGGTGGCAAAGGCCCATGTAAGGTCTTAGAAAGGAGGGACACAAGAATTACCTTGGATGAGGCACTTTCTTTAAAAAAAAAAAATTTTGAAAAAATAAAAATTTCCCCTGAAAAATATACCATCCCACCTCCCCCATTCCTGCATCAAAAGTGCTTTGAAAATACAGTAGCAGAGAAGTCCAGTCTTTACAGCAAGTAAAACTTCAAGCCAGCTGCAGCCAGCTTGGCATGCTCAATTGTATTATTCCATCTGGTGAAGTGGAGGCAACATGTAATAATATGCTGACAAAAACAGCTTCTGGGCCTTTAGAAGGGGAATCAGTTTAAAAAAGAAATAAAACCCTTTGACCATTTTACTGTACAGACAGGCTCAAAAGAAATAGGCAGATGTGAATTGGTTGGCAGCTGGAAAAGATCCTGATCTTGAGTCAGCTAAGAACTGGAGCTTGAGCTCTGAGGCTTCCTACACCTCGTGCCCACTCTCCTCTGTCCTTTTCCTTCAGCAGCTGAGTTCTGCAAGGAGTGCCACTAACGATATTCCCCTCCTCTCACAGACAGTGCCCTGGGGCTGGGGCTGGGCAGTGGGGTGCTGATAGCTGTGCCCTGTCCCCAGGAGCGAGCTGCCGAGGGCCAGGCCATCGAAGAGGCCATCCAGAAAGCTCTCAGCCAAGCCAGGTGAGAAACAACCTAAGCCTCTGCCTTTGCTCAGCCCGTGGTCTTAGGGGAGTAAACAAATTCAGGGACACTGCTGCAGGAACCACAGCTTAACCTTGGGCATGGGTGAGCCCACAACTTATTTTCAACTGTACCTTTATCTAACCCATAGCTTGTTTACAGGACTTGTTATGGTATGTGGTTATGGAGATAAAGTATCTGCTGGCAGCAGTGCTTCTCCTCTGATGCCATTTCAGCTCATCTGTGGGCATTTTCTTGATATTTGCAGGTCCAAAGGAATCACAGGCAAAGAAGTGACCCCCTTTTTGTTACAGAAGCTCACAGAATTAACTGATGGGAAATCACTGGACTCCAGTATCCTCTTACTAAATTGGGGAAAAAAGAAACTCCTATGTATTTCCTCTCTCTTCTGATAATGCCTGGTAGGAAACACAGTCACTTTCTTGACAGTCTGGCAAGGAGCAAACACTTCAGTATCTGCAAACAGATGAGAGTTTAGCACCCGCATCCTGATTTTTCAGGAACATCCATACTGCCTTCATCCCCTTGTACATTAAAAATTGGAGGGCAGCACACCTGGCAGGTGTTCCAGAACCCAAAGAAATCCCTTACATGTGACCCCAGAGCTTGCTTGCTCTGTGATGGAATCTCTGGATACTGTTGTCGGTGCTGGGGTCACACACTGGAAGGTCCCTGGGCTTCCCAGAGCACTGTGCTGTACATCACACTGCCTTATCAAGCATTCCCTGTGGGTACAGAGAAGGGGACACTTGGGGGACAAACACCCCTGGATGTGCAGGAACCCTGCTGCAGGATACTGCAGCAGAGGTACTGGCTGGGATGCCAGTGTAGGATCTGGGAGAGCCAGATTCACATCCAGGCTCTGCTGCCAGCCCTCTAGGAGACCTGACCAGTCAGGGCAGAATGGTAAAGGCATTTCTGGATATGAGCTATATGCAGCCACAAAATAGGGCTTTCAAAGCCTCTGATAGTCTGCTCCCAGTGCAATTTGCTAAAAAAAATTCTTATAGTGACTTGGCACAATCTCAGTAGGTATCTCTTTCTGGAAAAGCTGACCAAGATCCTCTAAGGTTTTTAGGCACTCTGCTGTAATTTAAGTACTTCACCTTCTCTTTTCTCTGTGAAGCTTTTGCTTCTATCCCTCACCTGTCAAAGGCAGGTTTCCACTCTGTGGACATTGAGGGAGGAAGGTGAAAAAAAAATAGAGTTTTCATGCAGCATTGTAACCCACTATACTTGTCCCCAAAGGATTATGGTATAGGGGATCAAAATTATCAAGTCCCAGCGTGTATTTCCTGCTTTCTCCCTCTAAACAGTTCCTACATAAGCTTCTAACAGGTCATACTCACTGGTATTTTTAATTTTCCTCAAAGAAACGCCAAACAGACCTTGCACTGATCCAGAACAATGCCAGAGTGGGCAGCTGCATTGCAGTGGCCCTGAGCAAACTACAGAAAGCCAGAAGAAGGAAGGGGAGCCGGCCTGGGCAAGAGGACACGACTGCACCCCAACCAGTGAGTCCTCTGCTGGCCTCCACAGGATGCCTCTCTGCTGACAGCACAAGATAAATTTGTATCTGTTCCCAAAAGTAAAAGATGACTCAGGGACCAATCGTTCTCCCTCACACTCTCAGACATTCTCCCTTTAGTTTCCCTTGTTATTCTTGAAAGATAAGTGTCTTCTCCTGTGGGAGCATCCGTGGACGGCAGGGAGAGGGAACTCTGCCAACTTGAGACATTCTAGAACATGTGGTTTTATTGCAAGGGTCGTGGGTAAAAAGGGCCTGCCTTCAGCCACCAGCCTCGGCTGAAGGGAAGTCCCAAAGAGTGGTGGAGAGAGAGAACAAGAGGGTAAGAGGTAAGAGGGGAGAAAGCAAGAGAGCCAGAGAGAGGTGGCAGGGGTTGAAGCGCAGGGGCCAGAGAGCTAGAGAGAGAGCATCAGAGAAGAGAGTCAGAGCGAGAGCAAGAGAGGAGGAGAGTCAGAGAGCGAGGTCCTTGTTACAATACATTATATCTCCTTTTGTGTTGAATATTCTAATTTACACTAACCAACCAGTGCATGACACAAAACCCTATAGAATCTACATATAGCCTATAAGAACTACTACATTACCATACTGTGTTATATTTTAAACTCTAAAAACTACTCTTTAGACTATTCTCTTTTGCTACATTGACCTTTGAATTCCTTAGCCAGCAGAAAAGTATTGTTCAATCAAGAGGGATTCTCCTTCAGCTGGCTAGGCTATTGTTTTCAGGTTATACAGTAACTAAGGCTCAGTATCCTACAACTCAAAGCAAGCTTTCATTTCTATTTCGATTATAGGTTTCATATTTTCAGAATCTTTTGCTAAGCAATCATATTTATAAGGTTTCCCTGATTCATCTTCCCCAACATTCTCCTCCTCCCCCCTATCCACATTTACAAGGAATAGACACTGACAGCGGCCTAATCTCATTAAGTCTTAGGCCATCAAGGCCATTAAAACTTTAATCACCTTTTCACCTTTTACTGTGCCCTTAGGTACAGCTTCAGCTCCATAGCTCTTATTACCAGGGAACTTGTGACTACAGGAGTAGACCTGGAAGAGGGTAGGGAGAGATCTTTTGAGCTGCTGAGCCATAAATGTTTATAAATATCTCTTTGTTGGCCTCCTGCTCATGATTGACAAAATCACAAGAGTTACAGCACATCCCAAACAAGATCTACTATAACCCTAATACTCAATTCACTCTCTTGGATTTTGTCTGTGCCATGTAATTTGCAGGAAATCTATTTTAGGTGGTCTTTAGAGACATGAAAGATTTTCTAGAACCCATTTGCAATAGGATTTGTCAACATAAAAGAGGGCAGTGACTCCAGAGGCAATAACCCAGCATTTGATGAGAAAAAGCAGCTGTATGTCCCCAAAGAATCTGGAAACTTCCTGTTTGTGGAGCTGAACTGCTTATTCTGGCTTTGTAGGACAATAAAAGAAGTGATCTGTAAAGTGTCACTGGGTATGGCAATTTCTCCTGGGAGCTTGCAAGAAATTACTGCATTTTTCTGCCCACTTTTCCCTATTTTCTTTGCTTTTTTACACCCCAGTGCTTGTATGTTTCTGAGGCCTGGTATATCACACAGAGAAACCATCAACATCCCTGTGTGTCCACTGTAATATCCCACCTGCCACAATGGGCCTGGCTGTCAGCAGGCAAAATTCAGAAAGCAACAAAGAGAAGAGATTTTGATTCTTTCTGATTGGGATTGAACAAACCTGTATCTAACTATGCAAAATAAGCACTGGCCCTTACACTGTGAATGAGAGAGCTTTCAAAAAGGTGGTAGAAGTGACTAGGCAAAGCAAAGAAGACTTGGAAGTTCTTTCCTGGCGTCATTCCAACCACTTTTTACCTCTTTCTTCCCTCTTAAAGGTGGTGATTGGCGGTATCAACGTTGACTTTATAGCCAAGGCACAGAACCCTGACATCCTGGTACTGTATCTGTAGCAGTTTTCTTAGCACCAATGTAATTCCAGCTACTTTCACTTTTTCCCAGGTGTGCCAAGCCAAAGGGGCTGGGGGGAAGGTGTTATCCATGTATGATATCCACATGTGTGCATGCACACATTTGGGAGATGTAGTGTTGCATATTTGGTGTGTTGTTTAGGTGGATAATGGAGTGATATATACTGACCTACTCTGTCCCCATGGTGAAAATCATCATCCCTGACACTCAAGAGAGGGACAAAGCAATGTATCATCCATGCAGTCTCCCCACAGGGGGGAAATCCCCAGGTAAGAGCTATCTCTGGCTGTCTGAGACTGCCTTAACTATGGAAAGCAGCACAAATAGGAGCAAGAGTCTCTGTGCAGAGGATTTGAGTCTCACACACAAAAAAAAAAAAAGAAAAAAAAAAGGCTTTAAAAAATAGAACATTTTAAATGTTACCAGACTCCCTTTGTCTGAATTTGGGTGGAACAAGAAGCAAAGAAGAAGCTAAAGGGGACCAAACCTGGGACTCCCCCATGCAAATATCTGCTATCTGCATGGCCTGTACAGTTTTTGTTGAGCTGTACCAAGTACTGCAGATAGAGGTGGTGAAGCTTGCTCAAAAATTGTTTGGTATCTCAAATTACTTACTCTGTGATGACAGCCAAGGCAGGAAGCTTCTGCCATCAGATGGGACAGCCTGTGAAGACCTCTCAGTCAGATAGGGGAAATTTGCTGGGGAAGCTGTCTGTAAGGAATTTGGCTATTTAATGATACAAGGACCAAACAATGCTATAATGGTCAAGGGTGAAATATGCTGTGGCATCAGTTATGAAAGCTTGCAAAAGCAAAAGTTCAGCTGCTTCAGCTGTGATGTAACCAGTACCATACACGGCCTGCACTCAGCCATCAGGACAAGGAGCTGAGCTGTGTCCAAGGAAGGATAGGCACTCTGTGGCATGTCAGACATGAGTGCAGATCCCTGGACCATTTACAGCATGGTGAGGGGGCCAAGGACCAGTGTAGGTCCTGCTGGGAACAGCTGACAAGGGAAAAAGGGAAAATGTTGCATTAAAAAGTGAAGTGTTGGCTGCCCTTCTGCCTTCAGAGAGCCCTAGAGCTCATGGTGCATTTGTGGCTGGTACCCAAATGCCTAGGCACAGGAGGATTTGGGAACTGCCACCCAGAAGGCTCCTGCTGACAGCTACTGTGGTTAGGCACAGAGGAAAAGCCCCTCTCTATATCATTGTTTTGGTTTTTTTAAAGACAGATTTTTTTCAAAGGGCTCAACACCCAGCAGATCCCACCTTTATGCCTGCTGGATTTGTTGCAAAACACTGGGTACCACTCACTCCTCGTGCTGTCTCAGCAGGGAAGCAGCTGTATTCTGACCTGGTTGTAATTCCCTCATGGCTTTCAAGGCTACCCAGAAGCTAAGTGCTTAATATGTGACTATCTGACCTGCTGAGAAGGATGAACAATTTTGCTCAGAGGAAGTTGCTGGAAAAAGCATTATGGTTATCATTCTCTCAGGATACCCAGAAGTTGAGCAGAGGCTCATTTTTACATTAAGAATTCAGACCTCTTGGGACATGGAAGAAGGTTCCAGAGACTTCCTCAATTCTCTGAAACTTTGCCAGAAAGCATCATCTCAGCCTCATTTCAGATCACTTTTAGCAAGCCCATTTTCACCTAAAATTCTTTAATCTGAGCCAGCCCCACCCAAAGCCAAGAAGAGATACTTGAATACCACTCAGACTTGGAGTTACAACTGAGTTGACAAGGTGTGATGAGAGCTGCTCATTTCTTTTTCTTTAAAAGGCAGCTGCTGGTTTCTCTGTCACTGTACCCACCTGCTACTTTAAAGAGAGATTTAGCATCTTCATTTTTTTAGGCCCTGTAGGGTTGTACAACAGGAGGGGTCACCCACAGCTGGATTCATGAGCAGGAGGCTGCTACATCTGCTCTTAGGGCAAGGCTTGGCATAAAAAAGACACCCAGAAACTCTTCCTCTGGGGTGTATGGGGAACTAAAAGAGAGGATCAGCCTGCCAGGCAGCAAAAGGAGCTGATGAATATTTTCACCATTCCTGCAGGCATCAGTTTTGAAACACAGATAATGGAATTACATGAAGTGCAGTTTGTGCTTATTGCTGATGGCCGTTAGCACCCTCTTTTAAGACTGAAACGGGCCAGTGTTCAAAGCCATGTTGTTTGACTTGCCTAAAAAAACACCCTTGCTTTGTGTTTTGGGGTTTGAGGTTTTTTCCCCCTTGACTGCCTGTATTACAGAGAGTGAGCTTCAGAATTAAAATAGCCAAACTCATTTTGCTTTTGAAATCTGCAGCTCTCAACAGGAGACAGTTGTAGATGGAAATATCCTCATTCCCACCAGTACCAGTGGCAATTCCCAGGGAGCACAAGCAAAGGCGAGGGAGGGGCACTTGTGTTAATGAGGAGTGACAAGCAGTGCAAAGATGAATAAAGGCCATAGATAGCTTATATACAGGCAGTTCTGCTCAGGTGGCCTGAACAGTTTAGAGCTTGGAGAACTGCCAAACAGAAAAGCAAAAGTATCAAAAATTAGCACCAAATCCTGCAGACTACAGAACTGGGGAGAGTCAGAGCCAGGAAAAAGAGCCTGAAGGTCAGATGAGAGAAATAAAAGACCATATTTAGACGGGAGAGCAGCCCCTCACAGGGCTGGATGCAGAAGAAAGCATTGTGTGCAGAGGACAGATGTGCAGCTTCATGCAGGGGAAGAAGAATCCTTGGGGAGCTTCAGAATGAATTTTGAGAATTCCCAACCACAGGGATGGGTTGGGGGCAGAATATTCCTCACAGTGAGATGGCAAGACACTTTCTTGGTTAGAACAGATCGTGGTGTTTACAAGCCAGGAAAATGTTATGTGCAGGGGTGTTCTTGTGCAGCTGGGTTGGTGTAGGGCAGAGGGACTGGGCCAGGGACTTCTGTGTACAGGCATTAGGACTGCCAGTGGCAAGCTGACTTCAGAGATGGAAAAGAGTTTTCAGGATTTTATGAAACAAGAGTTGTAAACCACTTGATAGACAGATGAAGCCCAAATTGATCAGAGCACTTACTGATGTAATTCTCCTGGCAGAAAAATTAGGATGAGATGGGTGAGCGGCTGCCTGTGTTCTGACAATTTGTCTGTGACAGAGAGGCAGATGGACAGAGGAGTGGAAGGCAGACGCAAGAGAAAAGAATTTGGTAGCCACACATGTGGAAAAGAAGGCCATTTTTAATGTGGGATATGTTTGGGAAGCAATGAGTGAGTGAAAAACTCTTCAGTCTCTGAAACAGATCCTTCCATGGATGAAGTGCGGAGGCGGTACAGGCAAAGATAACAAATCTCATTTTACATTCAAAGAGGAAAATAAATAAATAGATAAATAAATAACTCTTACAAACTGCTTAAGGTGGCAGCTAAGTGGCCTGGAAGGCAGAGCCCCAGCAGCTTTGGAGTCCCAGGTTGTTGTGAACTGACGAATTCAGAGGGCTGCTCACACTGACTGAAACACACCTTAGCCATTCTAGGAGGTCTTGGCAAGTAAGACCAAACTAGCAATTCATGGGGAGATCAAGTGGGTCTCCCCTCCTTGAAAGCATGCCTTTGTCATTGAGACTGAAGCCAGTAGACAGGTCTAAAAAGTTTGCATTGCCATCAGTCTGTGAGCTGGATGCCCTCTGCTCCCTCTGATTGCTGATCTAGGTTTCAGCAATATCAACTTCACATGGTAATGGAGACTGTGTAATAGCAACTATGCCAAGCAGCCCTCCCAGTTTTGCCAATTAACAGTTCTTTCTTCCAGGGTGGTGGGCAAACAAATGCTGGAAGAGTGAGAAGAACCTTTGGCGGTGTTGGAAGGAACTTGGCAGGTGCCTGGTGCTTGGGTTTGCCTGTGGGTGCATGCCAGCTGTGATTTGTCCTTTGCTATTCCTTCAGCAGCAGGAGAGGGTGAATGTTGACAAGATTTGGGACACATTAGGCAGTATACTAGTGGGCAGACTGCCTGGAAAAGGTGGGGCTCTTTCCAAGAAATAAAAGGGGAAGGAGTTGAGATTAGGAAAAGGAAGGTCCACAAATATGAAGTTAACTAGCACATGGTGCAATAACCCTGAGCAGCCTCAGATTTAATTAATGCCAGGATATTGACACAATAGAAATATGCTTACAACAAGAAGTTGAAAGGAATAATCATAGTTCCAAACTGATAAACCACATACCATGGACAAAAGGAACTGGGGTACAGGAGTTACTGCAGAAGAAGAAAGCCTACAGTCCTATCAATGGGAAGGGAGCACACAGTACCTGTGGCTTCACCACAAGCAGCAGCAGACCAGTATTCTTGTACTGAAGTTAACAGGGACAGATTACAGAAAGATTTTAGGATTATTCCAGCTTTTAGACATTTCCCAATCTCCTAACACGTATCTACTGCCACTTCAGATCACTAATGAAGAAGCCTGAGTGGAAAAAAAACCCTAAAAATACCCACACCACCCATGGAGGTAAAATTTGTGGTAACTTGAAAGGAGAGGAGGAAGGGTTTCCCATTAATACCTTCAGATTCAGTGGTTCTAGTAAGATATCATGGTGGGAACAGTAGTGTGGGAGGGCCAGCACCAGAAAATGCTGTGCTCAGAGGCAGCGTGGGAAAACCCACATGCCTGTGATGGTAAAGGAGATGATGCCAGAAAAGAGCAGAATTTGCTTCCCACTCTTTTCCTCCACTCCCAGATGTTTCAAATAAGCTTAAATTTCAGGGTACTGGTTCAGCTCTCTGTAGGACATTTCACTCAGCCCTAAGTAGACTTTTGCAGCAGCTACAGCTCAATTTGAACATCCTTCTAGGCAAGGACTGATGAGCATTAAATTTTTCAGGAGAGGGCTTTCCTAGAGACACCCATGCTGTGCCAGCTGTCACTGTGTTCACAGTAATCCGGTGGATTTGTTAATAACTTTTGTCTCCATTTGCTTTTTAGACTGTTTAAGCCGTCTTGGACAAGCTCCTCGCCTTTTATCAGCCGTGGGGAAGGATGAGCATTTAGAGTCTGTCCTGCACTACTGCCACCACATGGTATGTTGCACAGAAGTGGCACCTCAGGGACATGGAAGAGATGACATCACAGAGGGAAAATTCTTCCCAACCCTGGCAGATATCAGAACCACCTTCTATCAGGCTAAGAGTAGGAATAATTCAATGCTTTTTTAACTACAGACAATTAGAAGGCAAAGAACTACCTCCAAAACACAGGCCAGGTGTATTTTGGAGTCTGAACCATGGGCTCTGAATTCAGCTCCAGAAAGTGGTGCTTGGAGGAGATAGAGGTAGATTAGGAGCAACCATGTACAATTCTAGTGGAGGAGAAACATAGTGAGAAACATGCAAACCTTGAACCCAAGGACACACAAAATATTGCCAAAATCAACCTGGTTTAGTTAAAGCCCAAGAGAGAAAAAATGTGAAACTGGAATTGCAGGCTGGACACCTCCCAAGCTCAGAGGAGCAGGATCCTCTACAGAGCTGCATACTCTGCTTACCTGTGCATTGGGGAATACTTGACTTCAGCAGCAGCTTGTCCACAGGCCAGGGAGCTGGAGCAGCAGGAGCTCCCCAGGACAGCAAGGCAGAACATCACCACCCCAGGAGGAAGCAAAAAAACCCAGGAGGGCAGCTCTAACTTAGGCCACCAGGCAACTCCATGGAGAAAAGGCAGGACTGAAGGCAGGCAGGGTGTGAGTGCAGCCCCCAGGTGAGGCTGGTCAGGGTTGCTAACTATTATTAGTGCCCTCGTGAGACCCAAATAGAGCCCATGGGGGCTTGGTTCTGGCTACCCGAGCAACTTGGCAAATAAAGAAATGAAAACATTAACTCTATTTTGAGTTATAAAGGCTTCACCATGGCTGGTCTATAATCTCTTCTCTACACAGCACAGTTTGTGCCATCCAAGTGAGCAGTCTCCCAAAGGAAGGTGGCCTTGCTGGCCAGCCACCTAGCAATCCTTGCCTGTAACAAAATACATTCCCACCAGTGTTGGAGAGGAACCTTTCCCTAAAAACTCCGGCTTCCTGTCAGCTCCTGAGATAGATACATTTCTCCATCCACATGTTCTTTCCAAGATATGCCCTGTGATCCCCAAGCAGATCGTTCCCAGGAGCCACAAAGGAAGGACACAGCTCTCTGCCCCACTGCTGAGGAAATGGCTCCAGAGTGTGCTCAGAATCAGGCTGGGCAGTCAGGGAGGCAGCCAACATAAGCCACTGCTGTCTGCAGAGTGCCACCAAGAGATGCTGTCCCACATAAGCTGTGAGAACAGGTGACTGGAGCAGGCAGGGCTGCAGACCACTCCTCTGTTACAGGGGACACATCCTGTGGAACTGCACAGCAGAAACCTGCCACTCATTTACTAAGGGATTGCTTTAACCTGCAGCATTGGTTGCATTGCAAATATTAACAAATGGCCACGTGCCAGCATTGTCTGGACTGAGATACCCCGACAGGCTGCTTATCCCAAGAGGGAGCAGTGAGCTGGGCTGGAGACCAGGTGGGCACAGAAGGAGTGAGCTGAGTGTGGCAGGGAAGAGAGACGTGCTCAGTGTGTAACTGTGGTCCCTGTTTCAGGACATGAGCAGCATCCTTCAGCTGGAGGGGAAGAGCACAGCCACTTACTGTGCCGTGATCACCAGTGCTGGGGAGCTCAGCGTTGGCTTGGGAGACATGGACATCCACCACCAGATAACACAGCAATATGTATGCACTCCCTCAGATCTGTGAGCTTTTCTTGTGGCAAAGAGTGTGGGCCTGCAAGAAAAGGCCCCTGGTGACGTCTGTACCAGGAGGGAATGGGTGTGCAGAGGGCATGGGAGATGCTAAGGCTAACTCTGGACACTGGCCACTGGCACAGCAGCATGACAAAGCACCAGAACCCTCTATTACTCTGACCCAGATGGAGTTTCTTTCTGTTTCTGGTTTAAAAATATCACCATCATCCATGATATGTAGGCCAGAATCCTCCTCATTAACTTGTCCAAGTGCACTTAGAATTTCTCCTCTTAAAGCCAGCAAGAAATCAACCTGATTATAACCCTAACCTGTATGTTTTCCTTTAGGGAAAAGCAGGAAAAAAGTGGACAGAACACTGGTTAAAGCAAGTTTTCCTGTTCCATCCCCTCCCTACCATCTCTGTTGTTTCTACACACTGAGTTGTATCAATAGAAACTGTTGCTCAGCACATCCAAACATTCAAAAACCTCAGGGAAGCATAATGGCAGCAGTGATTAAGGAGTGATTTAGTGAAAGCCCCATCACTGCACCCTCCTTTCCTACTCAACATTTTATTGACAGAACAAAAGCCTGTGCTTCATCACTGACAGCAACATGGAAGTTAAGTGCAATTTACTTACCAGTGGCATCTCCATGAGGTGGAGCCTTCCTAGGGAAAAATCTGGTCATTACTCCAGCTCCCACCCTGCCTCCCCCAAGCCTTGGCACAGAAAACCATTACATGAGGGATTCATTCTCCTGAGCTTTACAAAGCAGCTGTGATCAGTGGAAATTCTGAACCAGTCTTGTGCTGCACAGTGCATTTTGGCAGCCCCTCTTTCCACCAGGGCTGGCAGAGACATGGAGGGATGCTGCTCGAGTGCCCAGAGCACTGGCCTGGCATCCCAGCAAGTGGTTGTGCAACCTCAGGGAGCCAAAGGAGAGAACAGCACCTCTCTACTCCCCTGCTCCACTGTACCCCATCCCTACGGGGTTCAGTGGGGCCCAGGAGTAAAACACCCAGCTGAGCAGCCTGGCTTAGGAGACACTGTGCAGAGAGGAGATCCAAATGACACACACAGCGAGCAAAGGTGGAGTCAAGCCAGGCATGGCCCAGAGTGGCATTAAACAGCAGCATTCCATTTCCCTGTAGTGGTCTAGTGAGGACCAGCAGTTACCTTTCTCTGCTGGAGGGGCCCTGCCCATTGAATCCAGCACTTAATGGCCAGAAGCAGGGGAAGGAGGAGAGGGGATGAGACAAATGGAAAAATCCATTTTCCTTAGGGAATCACTCTTTTAGGTTCATGCCTGCACCTAAAGGCTGGAATACAAGTCAAAATCCTACATCAAGTCTGACTAGAAATGATTTTGTCCCTCTGCAATGACTCAGGCTGTCTCTCCTGTGTGTCCTGGATTTTAACTAGGTGTCCCAGTTCAAGGAGAACCTGTGTCAGGCCCCGCTCATTTGCATTGATGGAAATGTGCCTCTCTCCACTATTCAGTATGTCTGCCAGCTAGCTAGAGAGCACCAGCTAGCAGGTAAGGAGAACTTGCCCTCACAGCATGTGTGCCAAGACAGTCCAGGCTTATCCCTGCTGCTTGCTGGAGATACCCACTTACTGTCTGACATCCCAGGTTATTCAGCACCTCTTTCTGTACTCTGCCACTCTGCTTCAAATGGATAAAACATTTCGGATTTCTCTGGAGTTCTCCTCTTTGTGCAGCTGAACCACATTTCCTGAGGCATAGTTGGTAAAGGTCCTGAGCACTGCCAGAAGGCCAGAGAATGCTGCTCTCTGAGCCTTTTAATCTCAATGCGAGTGGCAATTTGAGCACTTCTGCCAGTTTGAGCAGCAATATAGTTTGCTTCTCAGAAAATGTGCTAAAGCATCTTTTGAGAGGAATTCTCTCCCATTCCAGAAAAATAAATGCCCCCCTCCACTGGTATGCTGGGGACCTTTCACAAGGCTTCCTAAACCTTTGGAAGGTTTACACCTTTACACCTTCCTTTTTAAAAGCAAATCCCAAAGAAGGACACAGTGATCTAAAAACCTGGCAGAGCCTCCAAAACCAGCTAACTGGAGTAACAAAAGTGTGGTCTGATTATGCCATATTAGAGCTAGAAGCAGCTGTCTCATTGCTGAACACTGAGAAGGAAACCTTGGGAGACCTTGTCCCAAGTTTGGGGAAAATAGTATTTAAGTGTCTCATAATTTAATGGTGTAACTCTAGTTGTGCAGATTATGCTAAGTGTTCTACACTGCATCCTGCTCTGACACAGAGATAACCACTAATTAATTAACTAACTAACTAACCAATTGCACTGTTGTTTTGAAGTGTGTTATGAGCCAACAGATGAGACCAAGGCCTCTAAGCCATTCCTGTCAGACAGCTGGAAAGCACTCACATACATTTCCCCCAACCTGCAAGAGCTGAGAGCAATCAATCGGACCCTTGGGAACCCTCTGCCAGCAGGTATTGAACACTGAGAAGGGTCAGTCAGACTTCTAGATAACCTAGATCCCGGAGAAGGGCATTTTCTGCTTCAGCCTCTAATACAGGCAAATTGGGTGTTAACATAGTGGGATTCATAAGTGCTCATGGTATCTTGCCCCTTACTGCCATCTCTGTGTGGGCTGTATGGACTGATGTCCCATCAGAGCCCACAGCAGGCCTGGGATGGGTCCTTGCCCAAAACCAGAGGTCCCATTTGCCTCACTTCATCACCTAAACAGGAGCATAATCTGGTTTGTCAACGTGTCCCTGAGGCATGATGCTCAGAGGACACCTGTCCCAACATCACCCTTTGCAGAAATGACACACCCCAGCAAATGCAGATGGAAATCCAACAGCGTTGAAACAAGGAAGCCATGCTTTGAGATAGCTTTTTGGTCTCTACAGACATATGTTTAGTCCTTTGAGAACTGGGTTCCTCAGCACAGAATACAGTGTGGAAGTCTAACTCTGGAGAATTCCACGTTTCCCACAACATAAAGAAAAAAAGAAAAAAAACATTACCAACAATATTTCAGAAGTGCCTATAAATAGCAGTAGAAGTGCTCATAAATAGGCTGTGTCAGCCCACAGAAAGGCTGCTGGAGGACCTTTACAGTTAGAGCACATTTTTCCCTCCCCTCTCTCTGAAGAGCTGCCATCCAGGTTGGAGGATGTTGTCCAGGCTGCAGTGGCCCTGGCCTGCCCTTTGCTGGCCCACCTGCACTGTGTGGTGGTGACCCTCGGCGCTCACGGCGTCCTCCTGTGTGGCAAGAGCCTGGGAGGGAACATCTCCCTTTATCCAGGAGCTCATGAGCAGGTAAGGACATGGAAAACTACCTCTGAGCTCTCAGTTGCTTCTTTCTGGGACCATATGGCACTGTTGCTATTTCTGGTGTCATGGCAGCAGTCCTGGGGAATATAGCATCACTGCTGGAAAATGTATGTGTTTGGGGGGGTGGAATACACAGCTCTGAAAGAAAGTCAGATTGTCTCTCCATATACTGCTGGCTCCTAGCAGCAGTGTTTAGAGTCAGCTAGAATTAAATGTGCTTGTGTGAATATTCATGAGAGCGAGCTTCATTTGCAGGAAGCTTCATTTAAATGATCAAAGTGTGAAAAAAGATTATTGCCTTTTTTTCAGCCTTTTCCTTTTTTTTGCCATCCAGGAGGATCTGGCGTCAGGCGCATCAGGTCTTATCAACTTGGGCAATTCCCACTAACTTCCCTTCCCTCCTCCCACAGACCGCTGCCGCCAGGCTCTGTGCTGCCCACTACCCCGCCATCCCCATCAGCGGGGAGGAGATAGTCAACGTCTCAGGAGCTGGTGACAGGTATGTCGCTCCCCGCTTTGTCCTCTCCAGCTGCATGTGAAAGGGCCATAATCGGATTCCTTTGAAATTCCACTGGAAAAGCAACGACGCCCTGCTGCTTGAGGAGGAGACACTAAGGAGATGAGAACAGGGCTGGTTACAATGATTCCTTGCAAAGCTTGCTAGAAATGTCCCCCGAAGCATCTTGGAAGCCAGGCTTGCCATTATTAGTTTTGCTTTTCTTCAAGATCCAAGCCTTTCCTGGCAATCTAAGAATTCTGAATTACTCCGGGCTGAGCTGCTAAAAGCCAAGTAAACCACCTTACATCAAAGCTGTCTTACTAACTAACTGCCTTACTTCCACACTTCTCCAATGGAAGTGGAACTGCCACTCAAGAGCTAAAATGGCCCTGTAAAAGCATTTCATCAGGTTCTGCATTTGCCTCTGGCAATTTTGAAGCTCTTGCTTCAAAAGAGTCTGCTGTATAATTCGCCTGGCTGTTCACACAATGCCATACATAGAAGTGGGGAATGACAGCTATTATTCCTAGCCCCAGTGATCAATTCTCAGTCTGTCAGAGTAATATTTTATTATGCTCCTTGTTAACTTGACAAACTATATGTAGCAGTCAGGTTGTTTTTTTCTTCTTGCTTCATACGTTGCAGTAATTGATTCTGTCCTTTCATTGCCTTGGGCTAGACCAAAAGTCTGTATGGGACAGATATTTCTTCTTCCCTTTCTACTCTTATGTAGCAATAACTCCACATAGCAGCACTTCTTTTTTCTCTGATCAGTGTGTGGAATGAAAAGGTTTGTGTGGTTTGGTTTTAAACACAGAGAGTCCTCAATATTTTACTTAAAACCAATCAACTTCTTGCCAAGCTGGTGAGCCCACTTAACACCAGGACATGCTGTTTGTGTCTCAGATCATCTCTGAGACGAGCTGACTGCAACTGCAAGCTGGTCTTCTCCAAAGAAGACCAAATGGTTGGCTGGAGCAATAGGTGTAATAACAGCAGAGAAATGGGGGCTGGAGGAGTGTCGTAGGGTCAGCCTGACCTAAGGAAAGCTCAGCTTTGCTCACTGCCTCGGGCAGGTGTCCCCAGCCAGCCCCTCCAGGGACACAATCTCCCCTCTGCACCATCTGCTCAAAACACAAGTACTCTTTACTGCAGGACAAGTTTTTTTTCTAGAGGCTAATGTAAACGAAACGTCTTTCTTAGGGGTTCCTTTTCCTTTTAAAATTCAAGGGAAGACCAAATGTGAGATAAAATGCACCACTGCCAACCACCTCCACTGAGTTACACTGAACAACTTGGAAGCTTGTTTTTCCTTCCAAACCTATCTGAAAGCTTGGGGCCCATTACTGCTTCCATTCCTGAAGTAACATGAGTCTGGAAATTCCTCTCCTCAGAGTTCCCAAGATCATGTGGGAGAATTTTCATAGTCCCCTTGTTCATCCAGGTTTGGGTTTATTTTTTTTCGTAATAACCCCAACTGCTCCCCTGAGCTCTGGAAATCCCTGTTCTACAGAGTAAGAGTGCCAAAACAGGCTGGAAATGCCAGGACACTGCAATGCTGTACAAGCCATCTCCGCAGCATATAAACTGGTTATGTGTCCCAAGCCCAGCCTGGTGGCACTTTCAAAGAACTATTGTAGAATGACAGAATGGTTTGGGCTGGAAAGGACCTTTAGTGGTCATCTAGTCTGAACCCTTCTGCAATGAGCAGGGACATCTTCAACTAGATCAGGTCACTCAGAGCCCCATCCAACTAGGAATGGGGCATCCACCACCTCTCTGGGCAAACTGTTCATGTTTCACCATTCTCATTGTAAAGAATTATTTTCTAATATCTAAAATGTAACACTTTCCCAGCTTAGCCCCCATGAACCTTCATACTCTAGAAGCACTGGTCAGGGGACAATGCAATCCAGAAACAGTGACCCAGGGCACCTCATGCCTCCCCTCCACCCTATGGCTCTTCTACACCTCCAGAGATCTGCCCATGAGCTGAGCACGAGTGCAGTGTCTGTTTGCTCCTTGCCCCCAGCTGCCATGACAACCTAACACCACATGCCCACACATGGCATTGCTAGGGGATGATCCCCCAAATATTTACTCTCAGCTCCTGGAGCTGTTGAGAGATTGAACACTTTGTGGAAGTCATAATCTCCAGGCCTTTGTTATGGATAAAAAGACGTTGATGTAATTAGGTGGAGTGCAAAATAAGGGCTCCTTTTACCTTCCCCATAGATGTGCTCATTAATCCTCCCTGCCATCACATTTTACTGTCCTTGCTTCTGCCTCTAAAATGTGATTGTCTTCTCCATTCTCTTTCCCTTCTCCTTTGTCCTCTCCTAGCTTCTGAACATTGTTACAGCAGTTGCTGTGAATAGAGTAGTTGCTCCCAATCTATCCCAAACACTGCACTCACATCACTTTTACTGGGAAATCTCAAATGAAAAAACATAGCAAATGTTTCCCAAAAATCTGACTTTCCAATATAATTTCAGCTTTGGATTTCTTTTTCCAGCTGTGCCTGTTGTCCTTCTCACAAAGATACAGAAACTTTATCTCTCACCCCATCCAACCCTTTGGGAAGAGGAAGCACCAATATAACGAGGACATAATGAGGAACCAACAAAGAGCAGAGAAGTGACAAAATAATAGAGAGCAGGGGAAAATTAGATTCTTCCCTTCTTAGTCTCCTTTCTTTTCTCCCTCATCTGGAAAACTGAGGAGAATAGAAAATGTGGTACAAGAGGAAGTACCTCAACTTCTCAGATGAGAAGGACAAAAAATGCAAAAACATTACACTATTTGGTACTCTAAAAATAAATATAGAAAAAGCAAACCCCATTCATTGTAACCTCAGCCTTCCTGTGTGATGTATTCTGGTGCTGTAAGTGCTGGTTGGGGTCCAAATAAAAACTCTTACAAATGAACAGCCACATTCCTGAGTTCAAAGCTGTTCCCCCCATGTTCAAAACCACCTTTCTTTCCCTCCACAGTTTAATGGCAGGAATCCTTGCAGGGATGCTCGCTAAACATGACACAGGCACGTGTGTCCGGATGGGTCTGCTGGCTGCCAGCTTGTCTCTCCGCTCCTATGAGCCCATTTCCCCAGAAATCAGCACTTCCAGTGTCAGCCAGGAGCAAGTCAAGAGCAGGAGCTGGCCAGAGGCAAAGGTGTGGACGATGGACTAGAACACTGTGGCTTTCTCACCTATCACCTCATTGCACTCTCAGCATTCCTGTTTTCAGGAACTGGACTGTGTTTTGAGCTTTGAGAACATCTGCTTTGGCCCTGTGTAAACCCTCAGGAAAGGAGGCCCCAACCCAGGGAACTTCTGTGGAATGAAAAGCGGATTTCTGGTCTTTCAGACCTCCTGGTTTCCTGACCTCCAGGCCTTCTAGATTTTCTGTTGAGGGAATTTTCTCTTCCTCCACCTTGTGTCACTGTTGTCCATTATCACAGTAGCTCCTCTGTCATTGACTCCTGGATCTTCAGGACCATGTCTCTTCACCTGGGCCCAGCAGCAACATCTGCTCTTGCTGCTTACTTTTTCCTATCCAAGAGGTCCCATGGATCACAACCTGTGGCACGGTGCAGCTGCCAGGAACATGACACTGCAGGATAACCTCATCCATCTTCCCAAGGCAGCCAGCACACACCACACCATCTTGCTCTGAAGTCCAAAGCCCCTGGAGAAAGCAGGCAAGACAAAGTAAAGAAGAGTGACCAGGGACCAGCTGGTGGCCTTTAAAAGATGACAGCCTTTTGTTCCACATGTCTTCCTCTGAACTTGGGGCTTCCTTCCTTCTTTAGTCCCGAGTATCAAGTCTGAAGTGAAAGAGATCAGAGGGAGCCAAGGCATCTCCCATGGAAGCAATGAGGAAAAGTCACCCTCTCTCTCTAAGCATGTAATGTGCACAGGATGCAACTGCAGGTGCCAACTGAAACTCATTAAAACTGATTTCTAGTAGAGTTGGGTCTTGGTGCTGGCTGGTTCTTGAACCTGACTGATAATTCAAACTCACCCTCTGTTTCATCCAGAGACCACTGTCAGTGAGGCCCCTTGGCTGAGGAGCAGATCCCTGGTGTCTGACACAGCACTGAGGTCAACCAAAGCTTGATCAGGGCAGCTCTAACACCACTCTCCTGGGAGGGCTCTGATGTTTAATGAGTGAGCTCCCACTGCAGTTGATGGAGGCATTAACTGGATGCCTTTCCTCTGCCTACTTCCACCAGGCTCATAGCAACTCCTTCCCTCTGAGCCCACCACCTTTCCATCACACACACAAACATCCACCATCAGCTCTCCCTTTACCAAGACCTGGCTTGCAAACTGTGGTTCAGCTGAAAGATTCTGTGCTCAGATGCCATGCACCCATGTGTGTACCCTGAGCAGGGACAGCGTGGCTGTGGCAGAAGGGTGCTGGCAAGTTTGGGAACACAAGGGAGGGGGATTGGGGCCCATGTAAGCAGCTGGGTTTGCTCACAAGCTGGGAGGTGGGACACAGCAGGGGCGGGGGAAAAGGGCTGTGCCCCCAAGGTATGTCCCTGCACTATAAAAATTACTTCAGCTGGATCCAGAGTCAGGGGGAAAAGGCAGCTTCGACCTCTGCTACTGACTCCAACTTGTCCAAGCAGGAAGACCCTGAGCAAAGGCAGGACCTGAGGATGAATGTCCAGGCACTGACAGTCACTACGCTCCTCCTGGTGCTGCTGTGCTCAGCCCCAGCACTATATGGGGCACTGGGGAGCCAGGCTGGCAACCTGGAGAGGCAGGCAGGGGCTGGGACCCCTGAAGAAACCCTTTGGCCACCTGGAGATGGAGGGCACAAGCTGCCTGGGCACAGCTCAGAGAGGAGCCACCCTCTGGCCAATGCATGGAAAGTGATGAGGGAGGCACACCCCAGCTCCAGGTCCCCCAGCAAGGCCATGGCCAAAGCTCTCCTGGGCAGTGGGAAGCAGGTTCCCCCTGGCAAGCCCTGGAGGCTCCCACTGCAGCCCTCCCGCAGCAGGACTGCCAGGCTGAGACACCACCTGAAGGACTACGGGAAGTTCAACAGTGACACGGTAAGCACAGCCTGTCCTTGGACAGCCAGGGAGAGGGTTTGTGCTGGGGGGGCTGCAGGGTGAGCAGGGGTACCAGCCAGGATCAGACAGGAGCAGGTGCTGAGCATGCCATGATCCTGCAAACAAAAGGCAGAAAAGGTGTTTTCGAGACCCCATAAGATGCATGGGAAGGTGCCAGTCACAACATGGCCTCACAGGAGTGTGGGTCTGGGTGCTGAAAAGGGAGTGGGCAGTGACACCCCCAGATCCCCAGCTGGTACCTGGCAAGGCTTAGAGCTGATGGCTGTGAGTGCAGGTGATGAGCAGCTCAGGAGGAGAGTGCAGGTCTGGCAGCAGCTGTCCCTATGTGCTGCCCTCACAGCTGCAGGGACACTCCTGCTCCAGTCCCAGCCCCTGCAGTGTTCTCCAGTCTCGTGTTCACTGCCTGCAGTGCTAGCAAAGCTCTCCAAGCTCTGCAATGGGGGCACCATGGCCTGATGTCCCCCCTGATAGGCACAGCTCCTCTCAGCACTGCCCTGAGGGAGGCACAGACTTTCTCTGCCCGTGCTAAATCTGCTCCACGGGCTCAGCACAGCATCCCACAAATAACCAACTGCTCCTTTATCAAACCCAAACCACACTTTGGTGGCACACAAGTAGACCTTGCCTTAACCACAAAGTGCTGGGTGACACTGTGCCAGAGGCCACTCAGCTGGGGTGGGTGCCACCACAGCAAAAGAGCAGAGGCACTGGAGGGGTGTGTTGTGGCTCTGGGGGCCAGCTCAGAGTGCTGCCAACCAAAACCAGTAACTGCCCCTGGAAGCTCTTCCTTGGGCCCCAGCTTCTCCAGCTCCTTGCAATGAAGCTGCTGCTGCTCTAGACCCTGGTAAGCTGCTTATCTTGCTACTGCAGAGTGATGCTGCAGCTGTGACTGGGCTGGTCCTGGCTGCCACAGGCACTGCAGCCACCACTTTCCTTCTCTCTGCAGCACTCCTGCCACAGCATCCAGTCCCGGCCCTGCCAGAAGCCCTCTGACTGTGGGGGCTGCCTGGGGCTCTACACCTGCAAGCTGCCTGCTGGCACCTGCAACTTGAAATCTGTCTCCAGGCAGAGAGGTGAGTTCTAAGTCTCCTGGCAACAGGCAACAGGGATCCCCACGTGCAGCAAAGTGCAAGCACACCCCCTTGGCTGCAACACTCCAAGCCAAAGCCTGACTGCCCTGGGTCTGGTTTCTTTGACTGCCCAGAGCTGTCTGTCTGTCCGTCCTGCCAGCAGCAGCTACAGAATGAACAACTGCATGGTGGATGGGACAATCCCAAAAGTTTCTGGGAGGGCTGGGATTTCACAGGTGTCCTGAGCTATCACGGGACACCAACAGCCTGTGCTGGAAAACCAAGGAGGGGTACAGAGCTTGGGATTTAGCCAGTAGCTTGGGAGTTCAGCAAGTGCAGCCCTGCACATCACAGGCCTTGCAGAGCTGCTCACATTGGTGTGTGAGAGCTGTTTAATTAGGCAGGAACTGTCAGGGAGCAGAGATCACAGCTTTTAATGCTTAACCAGTGTCCTGATTCTCCAGTACCCTTTGGTGAATCTCTACTGCCCCCCAATTGGCCTCTTGCCTCAGCACGTTTTCCTACACCCACGTTCACATGGTCATGGAATAGAAACTCATCCAAGGCTACTAAACACAGAGACCCAGCTCTGTGCAGGAAACCCCTGGCATGTAGAGTAGGCAAGTCTAATGCTTGTGTACAGTACAGTCTGTGTGTGTGTAGCATACAGGGCATCCCCAGTGTATGTACTCTGTTCAGAGTCTTCTCTGGTCACCTGGCTGCTGGCAGCCTCCACTGAAGGACACACAGACCCATGGTCAGACCCAGCACAGATGGTCATAAGGCTTTTCCTTACAGGTGGCTTCCTCCAAAGCATACAGAGCCCTTAGATGGAGAGTGAAGCTCATCTTGGAGCAGCACAGCTCACACTAAGGGTGAAGAGGTTGTCCTGCAGCTGGAGATCAACACTTCCTGTCCAAGTTTCATTTTAAATGCTTAATGACACAGTTGTAAATGTTTCTTTCATTGTACTTTTCATGCTGCTGCTTTTTAACACCCCCTTTGGATTTTGTACACTATGTAGGCTTGATTCCCAGTTTCCTGAGAGCAGCCAATAAATGCACTGAGTGGTCATGGAGCCCTGTGCTGGCAGAGCCCCGATGGAGTTCCCCAATGAGGCAAACAGGGCTATTTCACAACACTCTTTAATTTGAGCCATTAGGATATTGTAGTAAAAGCTGCCAGTATCTCAGCATGCTCACACACCAATTAAAGCTGAGCTAAGTGTTGGGCAACCTGGGATCCTTCCCCACTCCTCACCACAGCTCCTGCCAAGGAAGGCCAAGTCCCACGCCACTGAAAACATCACTTAAGGAGAGGAATGTGGAGTCCCCAGGAGCAGGCTTGGCAGTGTGAGACCATATAGGAGACTTGCTTCTGAAGGCTGGAGCTGAGCCACAGATCAGCTTTATTTAACATCCCACAGAGCTTTGCAGGCATCCTGGCCACCTTTACACTTGTGGGGTTGACCCCAGCTTTGCAAAGCTTCATAATGTTTACATTAAGAGCTCCTTCTAAAATGCGAACCAAAGCACAGCACTTGATTCACCTTGAGCCCCACTGGAGTTCCCTTCAATGAGCCACCACCACCTCCTGTGACTGAAGTGGCATCATTTTTGCTCAGCACACCCAAGGGGCAGCCCCTCCACTCCTCTTGGTCACTCCTGAGGGTGCTTGAGCCTGGATGGGGGTGGGGGGTAAATGCTGCTGGCTTCTCTGAGCCCCTCTATTGTTGCTTCCTCTGTCCCTGCACAGCAGCTGGTGCTGCCTGCCTGCCTCCTGCCTGCTGTGACACCACAGTTGTCCAGCATTTACAGTGCTCACCACAGAACCACAGAGGGGTTGAGGTGGGAAGGGACCTATGGGGGTCACCTGGGCCATGCCCCTGCTGGAGCAGGGGCACCCAGAGCCATTTGCCCAACCTACCTGGTTACATGGCTTCAAAAGATTCACAGAGTAGCACTGGACCCACTGCTCTGCTCTGGTGTAGAATGGAGGCAAGGTCCTCTGGACCCCACTGCTGGTCAGAAAGGTCCTCTCACCTGGCAAAGCCCATGGACCACAGGGATCATCTTCAAAGCCTCTGGGAGTCCTGTGCAGCCCAGCATGGCACAGCTGCAGCAAAGGCACCCATATGCAGCTTTCACCCTTCCAACCCCACAGCAGCTGGGAAAGAGACTCCCCTCCAAAGAGCAGACTTAAGGACGCTCCAGGTGCTCTTGCCCTCAAAAGCAGTGCAAGTGTAACAGCTTTCACACCAGCTGGAAAAACGCCCTCACCCTGCCTCAACCTCCACTAGACTTCCCCGACACCTCCTCACCAAAGGAGGTCACCACAGACAGAGGAGAGGTGAACAAGAGGCCCTACCTCCTGCCCAGTCAGGAGCACAGCAGGCAGCAGTAGACTTTGTCCTTGCCTGTTTCCTACTGTGCTTCCTACTGTTTCCCTACTGTGCTTCCCACTGTTTCCCTACTGTGCTTCCCACTGTTTCCCTACTGTGCTTCCCAGCAGCAACACCCATGATAGAAGAGGAGAGTCCATGTGACCTTTGGGAAGCAGGTCTCCCAGACAAGATCCTGCAGGTGAGCTCCACCTTGGGCTACCCTGGCAAGCTGCCAGGTGAGGGATCGAGGCCACCCAGCCTCTGAGACTCACAGGGAAACTGAGGGCCTGGCCAAGTCATGGGCCCAGCTCCTTGCTGTCCTCTCTGGCTCATGCTCGGCACTAGGTGGGATGGTGGGAAGACACAGCCCATCCCCTTCCACAAAAACACCATGGATCCACATGCCTTTTACACAACTCGCTTTTAATTACACTGCATGAGGAAAGGCCTCTCCTCGTGCCAAGACTCCCTGGTACAGCCACCCAGGGAGCTGGCTGGCCCATCAAGTCCTCAGTAGGTTTAGTGGTTCCCCCTCACCCTTTTCCCTTGCTTGGAAGCTCCTCCTGGTCAGTCCATATCACCCCTGCAGCCCTCAGTGTCCTTGCTTTGCAGAGACCTACTTTCATATATCTCTGTTCTTCCCTTCCATGCCTGAGCTTTGCCTGCTCAGTCCCATGGGAATCCTGCTTCAGCCTCCTGCAGCACCAGGCAGAGAGGAGGCAGGGCAAGAGTCATCAGTTAATAACTGTTCTAACCTCAACATAAATAGAAAAATACAACCAAATAAAGAATTGACTAGCTGAGAGATCCAATCCGCCGGGATGCCTGCAACGTGCTAGTGCAGAGTTCAGAGAGAGTGCTTGGTCCAGTGCTTGCTACTGTAGACATCCAGAGACCTGTCCCGGCAGCCCTGCAGCCATCCCATCTTCCTGCAGCACCACAGCTCTGTGCAGCACATCCTGGCCGTGCCCAGCGTGCCCAAGGCTGCTGGCTCCTGGGAGCAGGCTGAATGGGAATGGTTGGTAAGTCTGATTTATTGCTGCTAAATGGTAAAGCCATTCTCTTCTGTGGAGTGAGGATGTGCTTCGCTCTTACTTTTTGTGGAGGAATTTCATTTTACTGCCTGAAGAGACAGAGAAAAGAAAATGGACTCCCTGAAGTGACAGGCAAAACAAGCGTCATTTCCCACCACCTCTGTCCTATGCAGTGAACTGGCCCTGCTGCCACCCCTGGCTCCTTTTCCACAGCCAGCTGCTCTGCAAAGCTGGGAGCAGGAGCCTGCAGAGCTCTGCCCATTCCCTGGGAGCAGTGCTGCAGGCTGGGACCTTGCAAGCTCCCAGGCACACCCTCCAGAGCCCATTTGTCCAGGGCACACCAGCCCCTCAGGCACTGCTGCTCTTTAAATGGCCAAGAACAGACAAGAGGACCAGGGATGTGATCTTAACACCTGATCAAACTCAGGCACGGTGTCCAATGACTTATCAAGGACATTTAGCCTCAGTCTGGAGCTCTTGACTAGTTCCCCTTACAGTGGAAAACAGATTCAATCTTAGAATACTCCTGGGCAGTTCCCAGTGCTGATCCCTAAGGGGTAACCTGAAGGCAATGAAAACTGTGTCAATGCCCCCATCAGGACCTGCATACACCATCCCCAAGTCACTGGCTGCCACACATAGTCACTGGCCCTGTCACCCTTGGACATCTTCTGTGCTGCCCAACCTGAAGCCCAGCCCTCCTGAGAAGCCAAGGGTTTTGCTGGTTCCTTACCTAGGCCTTTTAGGAACCTATTGACTCCACTCTGCTCCCCACTGGGAAGTGTTTCCAGGTACTCCTGAGCCCGTACCTCAAACAGACCTGCAGAGACAGAAATCAACAGCTTCTATTTTGTGTCTCTATAAATCCAAGTAAGAATGCCCACCTGCAAGTGTACTGTCTCAGCTTACTCACACATTATTGCACAGGAGAGAGAACAACTCACCCCACCTCCTCCATCAGCTGGGGCCAGATTTAGCACAGAAGCTTTGGTCTCCCCCTCCCTCCCTGCTGCAAGGCTGACTGAGCTGCTGTACCTCACTCAGGGTACAGAATGTACCTCCCTTCATTCTGCTACAAACACAGCTAAGCCCAGGAGTGACATCATCTGGGGAATCATCATGCAGAATTTACCTCTTTTACTCAGCCAACTATTCAAGCATCCCCTGCTTACTAATGCTCAGGAGGAAGCTGCTAAGCCAGCACTGAGTAGCAGCAGGGATAAGAAATTTCAGCTGTAAAATTTCCAGTAGGGCCCTTGAGACTGTGGGATAACAGGAGTGAATCCACAGAAGCAGCTCTGGGAAGGAGATGAGCATCCAAGCTTTTTACTTGACAAAAGAACCATGACCAATCCAGCCCATTTTTCCTCTAGACACAAGAAGAGGACATGAGGAACTGCAAGAATAAACATCATTCCAGCAGTGGAATTCAATGTGGAATGGAAGAGGCACACACGTGGAGGGTACTGCAAGGGTGAAAGATGCCTGTAATGCCAACCCCACCAAGGAACCCTTCTGGTGTTCCTGAACAGACACTGCAGCCTCCAGCCATGGAACTGGGGGTGGAGGTGGTGGCTGGGGAGCATCTCTCTGCTCTCGTAGGAGCAACAGCAGTTTCCCCCACAGCACAGCCCAGCCCAGCCCAGCCAGAGCCCCTCACCTCTGACCCCCTGCTTGCGCAGCTCCCGCTCCTGAATGAAGCCCCCAAACATCTGTGTCTCCATGAAGACCTCCAGGAAGCGCCGGAGGCTCTTGGAGGAGACGGCTTTGCGGAAAGCCTCCCGCTGCAGGGCCCGCTCCTCGCGCTCTGTGGGCGTCAGGAACAGGGAATAGTGGCCCACGATCTCCACGAAGAAACGGACAAATGCCTCCGACACCACCTCGTTCAAAGGGCTGGTTTCTAAGGGAAAAATAAAGAGGCAGTGGTGAGGACACTGCTGTAAGAATGAGCTAGGAAAATCTCTGGGTAAAAATTCCCCGTTTTTTTTTCAGATCCAGCCTGAGAAGAAAAAGCTGCAAGGGAGACAGCATTCTAGGAATGAAGTTGTCACAGAAGTAAACCAAACTGCTAATACTTTGAAAGATACCAAGCTTCGTTTTGGTGCTCACTTCTCTCTGGTGGGATGGGGGAGAGAATCAAAAGAGTAAAAGTGAGAAAACTTATGGGCTAAGATAAAGAGAATTTAAAACTGTTCATGCAAGCAAAGCAAAAATAATTGATTTACTTAGCAGCTCCTATGGGCAGGCAGGTGTTCAGCCTTCCCCAGGAAAGCAGGGCTCCAGTACATGTTCCTTGGGACAACAAAATACCCCACTTCCAAATGTCCTCCTACTTCCTTCTCCTTCCTGCAGATTTATATGCTGAGCATGACTCTAAGAACATCACTTCATGTGGAACATCCCTTTGGTCATCTGGGGTCAGCTGTCCTGGCTATGTCCCCTCCCCACTCCTTGTGGGCCCTCAGCCCACTCACTGGTGGGGTGGGAGGAAGGCAAAGGATGTTGGCTCAGCAACAGCTGAAACATCCTTGTATTATCAACACTATTTCCAGCACAAATCCAAAATGCAGCCCCATACCAGCTATGGAGAAAATTAACTCTGTCCTAGCCAAAACCAGCAGATTCTCCAGGCTCCTCTGCACCAAGGAGATGCCCACACTGACCCCCAAGAGAATTGTCTCAGTCCAGTCACCCATGAGCCACATGGCCATCACCCAGTCTGCAGCTCTGCAGGTGACTGTCCCCTGGAGGAACCTGCATCACTCATGGCCAACAGCAGAAAGAAGCCTATGAAACCCCTCTGAAAAGGAGTATAGGTGGAATTGTAAGGGAAGGATGGGCAGAGCTGGGAAGAGGTAGGTACTCCTGCTCTTCCCACAGAGAACTGCCCCCTGTGCACTGGAATATTTCATATAGCTTAACCAAAATCCTGATCTACCTCCAATACCTGTGGTGTTAAATTCAGTACAAGCTTAGTTCTCCTCTAAGAAGTGACAGACAAAAAAGGGGCAGGAAAAGACATGGTTTTAAGCTGAAAGGCACTGTGCTTTACCCTGCTTGCCATTGACAGGGCCCTCCTCCTTGTCGTTTGCCAGCTCATTCCTCTGCTCCAAAATGTGTTCTAGGGCAGCCTGCAGCTTGCGGGGCAGGATGGAGTCCTCATCTTCCATCTGTAAGACAGAGCCACCTCCTCAGGGACGGGGACTGGGACAAAAACATCTCCTACCCTGTCCCCAGCACAGCAGGGGGAACACTAGAAATGAACCTGAGGAGAGGGAGAAGGCGTAATATGTTTGGCACATTCCCAGCACCACCTAGTGCAGTACTATCAAAACGCACAAGAGGAAGGAGAAAGGGGGTGTCTTTTCCCAAATATTCCCCTATTCTGGAGGAATTTTATATGTCTGACCCGAGAGGCTACTGGGCAGGGCTCACCCGTGGCCCCACCATCTGCCCATGAGCACTGGCCCTGCCACAGAGAGGAGGTATGTGAACAATGCTGGCACGTGGCCAGGTGAGCAGAGCCCCTGCTCAGGCACCAATCCCCTTACACAGGCATAAGGAATTCCCAGGGAGCAAGGGAGCCAAGGAACTGCCAGTGACTGTGCAGAGCTCCTACCAGCCGGCTGAGTTGGCTGATTCAGCTTAAGCCTCCAGAAGAGAGGTGCAAGGTAAAGCATAACCCCAGAGCTAAGGCAGCTGGCAAGCGAGGACTGTGGGAGGGCTTGGCCCTCACCCACACGCTGCTCCCTGCAGCAGGAGGAGCACTCATCCCATCTTAGTCATGGGGCTGAGGCACGGCAGAGACCGGCACTGCCAGCGCTGCTCAGCGATCTGCCAAAGAGCTCTGGGAAAAAAGAGCTTCCTGGGCCAGGAGTATGTTTGCTCATTTATCCTCTTCCCTTTTCTCCTCCCCTTCCCACTCCTCCTCTCCACAACAAAGGGAAGTGAAAATCAGCAGGCAATCTTGCCTGCAGAGCAACACACAGGCTCCCATGTACCACCCTCCTGCTTCTGACACATCCAGTGCAAGGAACCACAAGATCCCAAGGCACTAAGGATATCAAAAAATCATCAAGGCTCCCTTCCCACTCAGGGCAGAGTATGTGGTGGGAGATGGACTGACAGACACAGGCTGGAAGAACCCACACTGCTCCCCAACAGACAGCGCTGAGGCAAGGCCTTCCAGCTCTGTCTGCTGTCTTACAGGATGACACTTAAGGACCCATACTGCTCAAGTGTGGGTTTTTCCCTCTAAAAAAAAACAGAGAAAGAAGTAATTCCCAATGATTTAGTCCTCAACAGCTGTGTTTTGGGATGCTGATGTTACACATGTACACAGCAAACCCTACAACACTGCCAACCACAAGCCCTGACTCGGTTTTTGAGTGGGGAGAAAGTGATCCAGCCAGCCAGACAGGTCAGCAAACACAGATGGAGGAAAGTTAGGAGAAACAAGAGGAGAAAAGGATATGAATCAGCTCTGCTCACCTGTCTCAGAAACCGATTATTTACAAGGTCTACGACGAGGACCTAAGAATGAAAAAACAAGAATTGTAAGGGAAAGTATTTATTTCCATCATGAAAGTTTATCTTAACTATAACTGCTTGGGAGGAAAACACTTCAGCCCTCTCCTTGCTCCTCCTACCCACCACTGCAGCTGGAGAAGGCACCCAGCATGACCCAGGAGCAGAGCCCTTGTTGTGGCTTTCTGGGGATGTCACTGCAAACCACAGCACAGCTTGGACAGCAGGAGGCTGTGCTCCAGCACTGCTCCTCACCGCACAGCGGGGTCAGAGCTTCATCCTTTCTCCCTGTGTGCCGTGCTGCTGTCTCCTGGGAGGCAGGGAGGGAAATCCCTCCCTGACCATGTTCAGCCTTGCTGTGCTCACCCTTGTGCACCAGGAATCCAATTCTAGATTATTTACTGCTATCATGAGGCACCTATGTTAAGCCAAGGGGCAGCTATCCTGGCCAGGCTGTAGCAATCACACCTCAGACTGACAGGATTAGCACGCAGCCTCTAGACAGCACTATGCAGAAACCAGTACAAACTTTAATAAAACCATCTCCTACCCTCAGCAGCCCCACAGTGGGAGATTCCAGCCTCCTTCACAGACCTTTGTCTGCCTGGGGGAACATCCACCTCCGCCCTTACCCCACACTCACAGCAGCCAGAAGATGAGAGCTCTGCTCCCTGGTGCTGCCAGTTGACAGAAAACAGCTCAGCCCCCAGGAAACAACCTGGAGTACAGCATGGTGTGGATGCAGGACTCACCTCCTCCACGGGCAGCTCCTTCAGGCGGGGCAGGGAGGAGGAGAGCAGGCCGATGAGGAAGGGGGTGGGCGAGCACACGATGTCGATCATGGAAGGCGGCAGCACAGGGATGTAGGTGTGCTGCCAGGTGAAGGGGTACAGTAGGGCCACCGTGGCATGGCAACACTTGGAGAGAGTGCTGGAAGATAAAACACAGGCAAGGACAACAGCTGGTCAGTCAGGGAATGAGGGGTGCTTCCTAGAAATCAACTGTTCCCTGATTGATCTCTCTAATTACAAGGGGCTTTCCCACATTTCTGACTCCATTTTTCAGCTTCAGAAGCAATAACTTCTGAAAGATGACCCCAGCCCATACTCTTATGACAAGAGATAGGTTCCACTGAATCACAGATCAGTGTTGTTCCAATATCCTGATGGAAAATATCCAACAATCATGGCATCTTCTATGCCACTGCCTTTCCTTAGAGAAACGAGTTCATTCTCCCACAGCTCTCTGGCAGGAGTCAGGCAGGATATCCAGTTAGCCATGGCAGAGCTTGCCACAGGGCACCAGTTATTCATCTGTTCTGGGTCTGGAAGCATTTTTATGTGTCAGGAGAGGGGGAGGCTAGCTGCCATAAATTCTGTATATATAACATCATTTCGTTTTACCAGCATCCAGTAAAGGAGAGGAGGGAGAGAAAGGAGACTGGTGCAGAATGGAGGAGTCATGTGGATAGAGAAGGATGCCCAGCTGGCTCCCATTAGACTCCATGGGAGAATTTACACTCACCAAGCTGGGTTTATTGCTGACTTGAGAGGGAAGGGCTTTGACAGGTGTGGACTCGAGCTTGCTCTGAGAAGTGAAGCCTGCTTTCCCTCTCCTCCCCACTCCAGGTAAGTTTGGTGGATGTGTATCCCTGTGCTGTAGCACTAGGGCACGCTGATCAGAGTGGTGTGGCTGGGGGACAGCTGGCTGGCTTCCATCAGGTAAGCTCAGGTTTGCAGAACAAAATTGTAGTTGCTGGGACATCAGTGTGACAGTACAAACTAATCAGGCAGCAAACACTGTTAAACACATGACACTTTTTGGAGATAAGGAGATTCCAGGGGAGAGGCTATAATCTGCTTAACCTGAAAATTTTATCTGGGACTGCAACAGGTTGGGAAGTGGGACTTGGGAAAGATGCTTGGGATGTGTGTTCTGAGAAGGTCTCTTCAAAATGAGGACAGTTTCCTCTCCCTTCACTCCCAGAGGACTGTCTTTTTTAAGGGGATGCTCTGTAAAAGCAGAGGAAGACCCTTCAAAAGCTGAGTTACAGACTGGTAGCTTTAAGCCTTTAAAGGGGAGAAAACCTTCAGTTCACATCCTTGTTTGGGAAGATGTGAGTGTCCCCCTCCCTGCATTCACTCCTCCAGGCTGCCTCTCTGTTGCTGCTCTCCAGCTGTGCCTGCCATCATCAGCAAGACCACGCCATGCTATCACAAATGCAAGGTAGATAATGAATCTGAGAGAAGCAAAATTAAAATAATGATAAAACATGGAGGTAGCAGGAAACAGAAACATTAAAAAAAAAAAACAACCCAGAAAAAATGTGGGAATAATATCACAGTAGATGATTTTTGTTGTATCTTTCGTACAAGCTAATCTTGAAAGGAACTGCAACAAAAGTGAATGTGTCATCTTAGAAGTGCACTCCAAGCTAATGAGATCCTTTAAAAGCCATCTCCTTCAAAGCTGTGCTACTCATATATTTCAGATCATGTTAGCAGATACAAAAGCAGGGGCTTCTCTTCCTCTCCATTACTGCAGAGCGTATTTTCCACTCCTCAATTTCTGACTGATAATAGACCTGGTAATAACAGCAGCAGCATAGTGAAAGCTGAAAGAACAGCACCTTTCATCACTTGTGCACAGCAGTGGGGCATTACCACCACCCACTGTTACTCTTCTTTGAGGAGAGGACAAATGTGGAAGTGTTAGAAGTTTTACATTTGTCACCAATCCTCTATTTTGAAGGTGTATCCAGATTTTCTGCCTAAACGTGGGACCTGAATTTATACACAGCATGTGAAAACCTATGGAAAACATCTCTGAGTCCAGGTAGCTCCATAGAGGAACAGTGAGCAGCTGAAGTACGTGGTTATTTATGGCATGGTGAGATATTATGGCAAGCTGTCTCCTACTATATTTATGGTGGCTTGTTCTTCCCTCAGCCCAGCTCTCGAGTCCCAGCGAGTACACATGGTACGTGAGAGATTGAGTGGGAGGAGAGATGGCTGAGCTCCAGCGAGTGCAAGTCAAAGACAGAGCTGTGTTAAGCCTGAAACTGTACACACCAGGCAGTGGGAAGTAAAGATAACTTCCCCTTCCACCCTTCCATCTGTGCATGACTCATCGCCTTCAGGGTGAAACCCAGTGATCTCTGCTCCCAAGCCTCTCACTGTGGAAGACCTTTCCAAGGAACAGTACTGCTAGGGTTGAGGTTTGTGAGCCTCCTTTGTAGGCAGAGCAGTTCAGGGATGGACACAGGGGAGGTATCACTGAGGTATCTTTTTCACATGTCAGACCTGCTCTGCAGGTAGTCTCAGGGAGCTGCAGGTTGCCAGGAGCCCAGGAGAACTGAGGCCTTCTGAAGTGACTCAAGCCTAAGCTCTCTCTTTCTCTTGCATTTGGCACTACAACAAGCACTAAGGGACTGCTGATTCACACCAGGCTGCTGAGCAAAAGAATCCAGCTTGATAAATCCCTTTTATGCCACCTGTGTGACTGTGCTCTTCAGCCAGCAGCCATGTGACTGCAGTGTGCTCTGGGAAGTGTCACACGCTACCCTCAGGCCACACAGGTTCAGTCCAGCTGCTCAAACGGGACACAGACAGCACTTTTTAGGGCTTTTGGTTTCATGGGTAATCTTTAAAATGCTGCAGGTCCTTGAAGAACACTTTCAAGATGCTAAGCACATTTTCATGGGTTCACTCAGCCTTCTGCAGGGAACATGGTTGAGCTGCCTGTTGCTCACAGTTGAGAGTGAGATGTCAATAGTATAGAGGCTAAAAAATACTGAGGTACACAAGAACCCTCAGACCCCTCCCAAAAGGCTGATTTGACTGATAGATACACAGATGTCCTTGGGTAAGCATTCCCTTGGTCAGAACAATGATATTGCAGCAACCTGTGACATTTGTTTACTTGAACAACAGGCCTTCCACCACACAGCATCCTGGGCACAAACTCACTTTACAGCACCCTGTGAAGCTGCTGCTCCTTGGTAGCCACCTTGAACACAGATGACCAATACAGAAACTGAACACAACAGCTGTAACTACACAGAAACCCTTCTTCCTCTCCTGGGAAAACTTGCTCCAAGACTAGCTTGACTTGCTCTAAAAGACACCTTGACAAGTTGCAACAGCTTCTATGCAGGGACACTGGCTGTTCAGCCTGGTTGCTTCCCACTCCAAAGGCATGCATATGTCATAAAAAGCTCCCAAAGCTGACTCCTCCTTTGGGTTTAGGATACTGCATGATATCTGAAAAACACCACTGAATCAAGCATCTTGCTGTAGTTTAATGCCAGAAAGTCCTGTGGTCCCTATACTAACCAAACTGCTCAAAATATGCTGGCATTTGTCAATTTAAGACTGCTTGAATATGTATATTTTTATTTTTTTTTTAATAAGCTCTGCCACAGCAGGATTTGTTTTACAAACACCTTCAGATTTCTAACACTATGTCACATCTGGATTTATTTATGATGGATTACAGATCTGGTTTACAACATTTAGCAGGCACAGGAGCTTCCAAGCATTGTCCCATGACTTCACACAGCACTGCTGCAAATCCCACCAGGAGGATGCCAGGTTCCACCAGCTCTCTGGGGACCCTCACTGACTCCCACCAATGTGGCAGGTTCGTGCAGGTGCAGAAATGAATATCAAGATGATCTGAAGAGACAACGCTATCATCTGACATCCAAACTTCATCCTTGGGTTTCTTCTTCTCCCTAATCACAGGGCAGAAAGGGAGAAAGCTGCAAGGCTGGTATTTGCAGTCCCAGATTTGTTTTTGTAGCACACGATAAAGGGCTTCTCCTGATGATTAATTACCTTTTGCTGGGGATGACCACATTTAAAGTGTCGACTCTAATTCTTTCAGATCTGCCTTTGATAACAATGACCACTTTGTGTTGTTGATACAGCTGTGGTTTCTGGCAGAGACAGAGGCAATTGCTTGAGTTGGTCAGACCCACAACAAGCTTTTGAAATCTGGAAAAAGAAGGCCTTGATTTTAAGCCTGTGCAAGCTTTTCTTTTTGAAAAGCCTTCTGAATCACAAAGCTCTCATGCTCAGGCCACTAAAAACTGCCCAGCTTGAGGTGCCTTGTGACATCAGGTGATTTTAGCTGAAAGATGCTTTCTAAAAGGTTGGTTGGCAGTGCCTGGAGCTGTATGCCAGGCACCATTCCTTTGAAACAAAAGCAGCTCTCATGTTGCAGTGTCTAACTTGTGCTACGGTCTCCACTGCCCCAGGACTAAAGTTAACAGTGCAGGAATGAACAAAAGCTGGGGGAAGACTACACAGACCAACACAGTTTTAACAAAGTCATTTTCCTGGGTTGCAAGGCAATGTATACTCCAGTATCCATAGTGACAGAGAAAAAAACCCACCCAAAAACTAATAAACCAAATTCTTTCCTTTTCCGCTGCCAAGCTGTGGATTGACAGGTATTTAAACACTCAGTGCTCATTCTAAAGATGGAAAAGACAAAGTATTTCACTTGCTTTACACTTGTTAGATGCATTTTTTGGCTCAGCTTGAAAACATTTCACAGTTCATGCAGCATTTGGCAGGAGACCTTTCAGCCTTCTTTTCCCACAGACTGATTTTATAGCAATTAAAGGACGTAAATAAATTGCACAGATAACTTCTCTGTCACTCACACCCAGACACACCTTTTCAAACATGGACAGATAGTTATTGATAGTGCCTACATGAAAAACTGCAAAAGATGAATGATAAACGAAATTTATTGTGCATCTTTCACCATGTCACCTGCACTTTTCCCATTAATCCATCTCAGATGGATTATTTCTAGCATTCCTAACCTCTGAGCAGTTTCCAACAGCTGCTTTTATAGTTTTTTTCCTTCTCTTCAGCTATTTCCAAAAAGTGTTTCTTTTCTTTCCTCTCAAATTGGCATTTTCACTCCTAGACTGAATACTACTTAATACTCATTGAGCTCAATGTGTTCCTGTCCCAGGAAAAATATAATTTGGACAGAAGATCCTGTATCTACAATAGCATCAGCTTTCAAAACATGGAAGGTACATCTATGAGTAGAAGGGACGGTTCCCCTTAGGAAAGGCTCACAAAGCCAGTCCATTCAAGTCACTGAACTGAATGAAAATACAGTAGTTACTTAATTTTGAAGGCCACTTTCTTTGTTTTCTGCATTTCATGCCTTTACAGTCCTTTGGGATAATTTCCAAGCTTTTGCTCCACAAAAACGAGCCAGAGAAACTTCATATTTTGTAAGAGGAAAAGAAAAAAACTCTCCTGAAATTGCTCAGAGCAAGGGCTTCTCAGAAACATCAAATATTAAAAGTCTCATAGAGAGCTGGCAAATCTATGGTAAATATTTGAATCTGAGCCCCGTGGTCTAACAGACCCTAGATCTCTTAAACATGACAATTCCTTTTTCACAGGAAAAAACCAACTGTTTATGAGATATTTAGAGAGTCTAGAAACTATGATTCTATAGATCTCTCCCACTCTCTTTACAGGCCTGTACAGCTGGATTCATTCCTAGATGTCCAGATAAAAGATACAGGGATGGGAAAAGAATATCAAAACCCATCAAGGTGCTTTCAATTAGAGATATCACACCCCATGCTCAGAATACATGATGTTGTGCTGTCATGTAAAAATGTGATAGGAAAAGATTTGTCAAATAGATGTTCATTCTAAAGTGAAGTCTCAATCCCCCCCAAAAATGTTCACTGCCATTTTCTGATACCACCCAGCTGTCATGTAGAGACTACAATGTCAATCTGTGTCCTTAAATTTTTTTCTCAGAATGTAAATTTATCCTACAGAGGAAGAAAAAAATATTTGAGAGCCTATGATTATAGATGATGTCATAAATCATATACGTTAAATAGAGATCTAGTGTTTGGATGAATTCTCTCACTTTCGGTACAAATCTAAATACTCTGCAGGAAATCTGTGGTTTAAGTATCCACACTACCAAGTCTCTACACACATAATGTATCAGTGATTATAAAAAGGCAAATTTTCCCCTTTCTGAACCAAGACAGCTGCCAAAACCTGCAAGCAGACAGTGCTACAGCTTCCCTCTCCCCAGCCTTTCTGTTCCTGTGATGAGACTGCCTGAACTCTGCCCACAGAAGAGCCCCAGATCCATGTAGAATGATTTTTTCCCCTTCATTTTCCTCTAGAAGGGGCCTCTCCATTCTTTGCCCCAGTGCTCTGTCCCCGAGCTGCAGGCTGCTGCCTGGAAGTTGTGAAAACAGACAGCTTAGGGGCATTGTACACTCCTGAAACCTGAGCATGCTCCTAAGTGTCATTACTCATCCAGGCAGCTTTTCTTTCCCCAGCCTTGGCGAACTTTCCTCCCTGAATCCTCAAGTGCTTCAAGGGCTGGAGAGCTGCCAGCCACCAGCTGCACAAGATCTTAAAGAAACCCGGGCCCATTTTCATAATTTAGGAGAGCAAACAAATAGATTTTTAAAAGAGCAAACTGAGCAGATTCAAAACAGAAGGGGGAAGTCCTCTGTCTCATTTCCCCTTGCTGCATCCTTTACTTTCATCTCCATAAGAAAAAAGAAGTCTTTAGAAACCAATATGAAAATACAAGCTGAAAAAATGAGGAAGATTTTGTGGTATCAGGGAAAAACTCAGAAAGAACACTGATCTCTGCACAAGGCTTGATCCCTGGAAACGCAAGCACAGCTCAGCAGGGAACACTGCAGCATCATGGAGCAAAGGGAGGGGTTTTGCTTCCTTAGCACCAGGGATCTGAAATTGTCTGGAGGAAGTGAGATTTGGTTCTCCTCGGGGACGAGAAGCAGCACTTTTTGCAAGTTGCAAAATGAAATTATGGTTCATGGCCCAAGTTCCCCATTCCTGGGAAGAACAGCCCTATTCATGTCGTTAGGAGGTCAGGAAAGGGCAGAGAAGACAAAGAGCAAAGCAGAGAGATCTGTCACTGCAGCCTTCCCAGCCTCCCTTCCTTGCCAGCATCTTCTTTAGGGGAATGCAGGAGGGTACCTGAGCTTGTCTGCAATGAAGATCACCCTCCTTTCCAGCAGCAAGGAGGCAAAGACCCTGCTCAGGTGCCGCACGCTGAGGGAGGTGAACAAGGACTCAAAGTCAACGTGCTCCAGCCGGGAGTCCAGGGGCCGCCGCAGCTCGATCACCTGTTGGGAACAAAGAGAGCACAGGTGAGCTCTTGCTGCCCACGCAGAGTGTGCAAAGCAAGGACTCAGCAGGTATTTTCACAGCTAGCAGCCCTCACTGACTGCTGGTGAGCACCACAAGCAGTGAGCCCTCAAACACAGCCTTCCAAAGGCCTCCCATAAATCCTTCTTCCAGATGAAGATGATCCAGAGTCCACTTCAATAGGCACAGCATGAGATTAACCAATGAACTGAGGACAGGGAGCTCTTCATAAGGAAGAAATCTAGTTTGTGTCCAGCTAGGAGTGGTTTTCAGGCTTTCTGGTATTCAAGCAGCAGAATTTCATGGAGCCTTTCAAACCTACACTCTGACTTTTATAGTTACGATTTATTTTTTTTTACTGCAAGAATCTGGATGCCTAACCTCCTGACCATAAATTTTTTATATCAATTACAGACAAAAGCAGCCTCTGGGTATTTTTCTTTGTTCGTATCTACTTAAATAATGCCTGTCATAGCACCTTAGCACTTCATACTCCTTACCTTAGACAGATGCTTATCTAAATTGTTTTTGAAAGCCTCCAACACCACACATTTCACAAATCCCACAAGAAAATTACCCTAGTTCTGAACTACCCTCACCAACACCAAGCCTGCAGCTGAAACATGTCAGTGGCAAATTACTTCAATTACTTGTTGTCTTACTCTCAGTATACACTCAGAACAACTGGTCACATTCCTTTCTGTAGGAAACTTGTTGTGTATTGAAAGGTTATCATGTGTCTTCCTTTGTCTTTTGTTCTCTATATTAAGTAAACAATTTTCTCAAGCTTTGCCTGTATTTTCTAGACCACTTAGTAAGCAGAACTACCCTTCTGGGGATTTCTCCTAGTGGTTGCATGTTTTGGAAAATGATACTCTAAATAAAACTCCCGCAGTACTGAAAAGCAGAAAAGTTGTTTTCTTTATTATTTATCCCATTACTTGCTTTCACAATGAAAGATTTTGCCAAAATAATACCACACTATTACTTTTGCTCACTTTATGGCCCACTGTACCACCAGATCCTTCTCTGAAGTACTATTGCTCACTCAGTTACTCTCATGTTGTATTTGACTACTCCTTTCTTCCTCTCAGCATTTTGCTCTTGTCCATATTGATTTTCACACCAAATCTTCAATTTACAGAATCACAGTATCATTTAGACTGGAAGAGATCTCTTAAGATCATTGAGTCCAACTGATCACCACCATGACAGTTAGACCACAGTCCCACATTCAGTAATTTCTTGAACACTTGAATGTGTTTCTTGAATTTAGGGGAGTGGGGCACTTTGACTTTTAATCCCTTACTCTCCAAAGTGCCTGCCCCCATCCCAGTGCTGTACTGTATAAATGTGGAGTTTATGCCATCAATCAGATAATTAATGAACAGAATCCCAGACACAAACCAGCCACAACATTCTCACAGCGCACCACTGGGACTTTGCTCCTCCAGCACACATTTTTAACCAACTGTGCATATTCTCTGCAGTAATGTCATCTAGCTGGGACTGTATTCAGTTGGGTTGAGGAGAATGTCATCATGTAGTGCTCTGCTGAAAGCCCACAGACACAACTTTATCAACTTGCTCACTTTCCTCCCTCTAACATTCAAGGCATACCATGCCCTACAGCAAGTATGGCCCAACTATGTTCAATTTGTCTCCCTCCATCCTCCCACAGTCCTTCAGTGCTATGCCCTAAAGCTCTGCACTCTTAAAACCCTTCTGCTGTCCTCACACTGCATCGTGTGAGATGCACCACAGATCCTCACCTCCACACTGAGAAAATGCCATTCTCAAAGGCTGCAACATTAGCCTGGTGTGGTTTCAAGGATTTTTTGATCTGATCCACACAAACAGAGGTTCTGTATTAAGGGTGCTGGAGCACATTGTACAAACCTGTCATTAGGAAGCTAAGTGCGGTGTCCTTGAGCAGATCCAAGGTCATATCCTGGACAGCACAGGACCTGCTGTCTGTGCCTCTTGGTCTCAAGGCCAATGTCTTGTTTCCTCTTGCTATACTAGGCTGTGTGCTTACATTCATTTTTACCATAGGATCTCCATTTTGATTCTGAGCTCACTGAAGTCTCCATTGCATCCCCTCTGGCCCCCTGTTTCACTCCCCAGCTTCCCCCCACAGTTGACAGATCATCTGTTCTTGAAGATCCCCAGTGGCATGCCATGGTCCCAACTTCCAGTTGCCAGTCCTGCACCATTTGCCTGTTTCCTCTCTAGGAAGTGTCTTTACCTCTGTTCCTGAGCCTGGCAAAAAGTTCTTGACTGTAATTGTCCTGCCCAGAGCTGGGAAAGGTGCCTCCATGACACTCCTCATGAGAGGCTGCACCAGGGCTGGGGAAATGCCCCGTCTCTTCTCAACCTCATCCAAGATCTGAAATAAAGGCATGAAGACACAAAAACATGCAAATCAGGAGGAGGGAGATAACACCAGGAATGAAGTGCACCAGCATCTATCTGTGTCCTCTCCTTAACCCAGTATTGATGTGGAGCTTTGTATCAAAAAGAAGGTGCAACTGAAGACCCTTGATTTCTTTTATCAGGAGAAACATGACTCCAAGTGAGGTCACTGCAAAGCTGAAAATCTGCAAACTCCCCACTACACTCAGAGTCAGGACTCCACCTTTTAACCTCTCTTGCATTCTGGGAGTTCTGCTGAAGGAAGAAGGCAAGTGCTGACAATCTAGTTTTCCTATGAACTGTGCTTTTGCTAGGTTCTGGAATTAGCATGTGGCTGCCTCACCAACACCATTTCAGATCTTTTTTTTAGCTATCGGCTTCCCTGATCCTCATTCACTCATGTTCTGGCTTCACTTCCAGGCCCCTCTTGACCTGCAGCACAAATTCCCTCTCTTTCTCCCCCCTCACCTTAGAAAAGAGATTGAAGCATCCAAGGCGACTCACAATGCAGTAAACTTCTGGGAGACGCTTCCCTTTTCCACTGGGCTTTCAAGACAAACACAAACACACACCAAGAAATGTCAGTGTTATAACCACTGCAAAGATAATCAAAAAATCTACCAAGGAATGTCAGAGTTATAACTACTGTAAAGATAGAGTGACTGGTCTCTTAGCTGTGCATCTCACTGGCTGACTCAGAAACTGGCAGGCATTTGACAGTATGGTGATGATGACAACCTGGCTCAAACCCTGGTACCCCAGAAACAGTGAGGAGAGATGGGCACATCCACAGCATGGTCCCAGCTTACCTAAATCAAACCACAAAGGCAGAGCAGACTGATCTACAGAGACAACTCCGAACCTACAGGACCAGCACAGGTTTAGACAACTGTTTAATAGGTATCAAAACCTAAAGAGGATGAACCCTGCCTTCAGCTTAGTGGTGAAACAGTCCATGGTCATGGTAAAGTGCTGGTGCAAGGAAAATGCAAGAGAGCTATGTCTGGATTGGAGGATGGGATGCAGAGAAGGACTTTGGTACTGAACAGAAGAGAGCAAAGCTGCTCTGTTGCCACTCTTTTCATTCCACACTGAAAGAGAAGAGCAGCAGCTTTCCACTTTCCAGAACAGGTGCCAGTAACACCAACCCCACAGAAGGCTGCACCACCAGGAAAAGAAAAAAACATCAGGGATAATTACCAGCAGCCTCCTACAATACCCAAATCTCCTGCTTCCATCTTCCCCCGTCAGGACAAATGAGAATGTCTCACTGCAGAAAGAGAAACCAGAATGACAAGATACCCATCAGCCACATTACCAGTCTCAGACATACAATTCCAATAAACACCCAGTATTTCTGCATTTCCCATACACCCCTCTTAGAGCTCTGCCCAATCTTCTACCATAACAGCTCTTGTACTTAATTAGCTTGATATGGAAATCTGTTTCTCATGAATCAGGATACAAAGTACAGTACATACCTGGCAAACTGATGGATGGGGGCCCAGTCCTTTGCATCAGGGAAGCAAAACTGGGGAATAGCTTTCAACTGATCTTCTGCCTCACGCATGAATTTGAACGAGCGCTCAAGCTAGCAGAATAGAGAGAAGGAATGTTTCCAATTAGTCATGTGGGGATGGAATGACTTCAAATATTTTTCCTGTGACAAATGAAGAGGTGATGACAAAGGCTAAGCTTCTGCCTGGAAGATATTAAAATTTCTGTGACTCTGGCTCACCTAATCTTTAGATATCTCAAGGTAACTCTGTGCCCGCAATTCCACCAAACCCTGTCTCTGCATCACCTGCCTCTGCTATATTGTGCCTCTAATCTGGGACCCAATTTCCAGCAAGGGGCAAGAGAGCTGAAGTCTGAAGGGAGCTCTCATGAGTCACATCCCATTTACAAACACTCTGTGACACTGGCTCTGTGTTTCTCCCATTCCTCCTTCCCCATTTTGAGCTAGGCTATCACCGAAAGCTGTTCCTTCCTGTTCAGAACATGTATCTTCTCCCAACCATCAGTTTTCTTTAAAGAGGAAAGGGGTAGAAAGGGAATAGCTGCATAAAAGTCATAGCCAAGTGCAGCAAAAGATATAAATCAGCTGCTCTTTCAGGAGTGAGCAACACCATGACAATTCTCAGGCAGTGACTGAAGCCCTCCCACTATCTTCAGTCTCCCTTAGTACTGACACAGCAGAGGGGTCACTGATACAACACGTGATCAACAGAGCAGCTGCAGCTCCCCCAGCTATCCAAGTGCACCCACAATCCAAGACAGGTGAGGCAGACCTTCAGTGGGAACTGCTGGGTGACCTCAGGGATGTAGGCAGCCCCAGCCTGCTTCTTGTGCAGCGACACCACGACGAAGTACTCGAAGAGCTGCCTCTCCTGGTACTCGATCAGGTCCCGCTCCAGGGTCTGGTACCGCGGGGTTTGCTTCAGCCGCGACTTCACGTGCACCAGGCGCTGGCTGTGAGCTACGGGAACAAGGGGAGATCCTGGCTCAGCCTGGCTCTTGGCACACAGCACCAACAGTGCTCTGCAGGGACTGAGGATAAGCCTGCAATCACCTCACTACAGTGGCCTTGTCAGTGGCTGACTAAGAGGTGGGAGCCATTTGGAAGTTGCACCATAAATATTGACAGAGATGGTCCATAATTTTGTGCCATCACCCTGAAGAACTCTGGCAGCAGAAGGATTTCATGGATAGCTTTTACAGCTCAAACAGCCCAAGCTGAGGCCCATACAGGACACGATGTAACAGATAATGTCCAGGCATTCATCCTAGCACTCATTTATGCATTTTTCAAAGCCAGCAAAGTGAGGTGATTGACTCTCTTTGTTGACAGGAGGCTGTGGGCAGCAATCCTCAAGGTTTTACAAGACCAGCACTTGGGTCTGGCTAGGGCTCTGCTGTCTGAGTAATGCTGGGGACTCCCAGCTCCAGCACACAGGCTGGGCTGTAGGCCAACAAAAAACATGTGAAAAGAGGTGCCAGTGAAAAATGCTGGCTCATGCCAGGTTCTTCCTGTGCCTAAAACTAATTTTTCAGTGCCATGCTTCTACAAGTTCACCCAAGACAATGGGAAAAAAAGAAAAATTGCCAAGCAAGCTGTAACTGCAACACACACGAGCCATGGGACAATAAACATTCCAGCATGGAAAGTAATGAAAAGTTGCCTGCTGAGAAGAGACCAGATGAGATTCCCTGAGACCACTCCCCTGCTTGGTTTTACAGTTGCATCCCAAATTAAATCTCCATGATGTCTCCCTTATCCCTGCTACAAAAGAAAGAAAGAATTAACTACAAGCAGAGGCTACAGCACATTCTCACAGCTTCGCTTTTTGGGAAGGTGAGTGGCAATACAACTTTTTGATTGAAGAAACAACCATCACAGAGACATTATAGGAACTGCAATACATAAGATATCTGCTTGGGAGACAGGACTTCCTGAGAGATGGTATATGCTTGTTGATCTTTTGTCTGGTAAAATTGTGCCACTCAGGGACTATTCCAGACAACGTAATTTAAAGCCATCTTGAGGTGCCTCTCAAATAAGAAAGTGTAACAAACCCTGGATAGTTAAAGCCCTGGAAAGATGGCTTAGACTCCTTTCTCTATGCAAATACCATCTACTATGGAGATGGTATCTGCATAGTCACCTAATATGTTACTTGCTCTAGGGCTGTAAAGCTTCCAGAAGTGGTTTCTGTTTCAGCAGGGGCTTCAAAAGGAGCAGTGCCACAGCAATGCTGAGTGCTTCTGAAAAACTTGCTCAAGATCTGCACTGCTTATATTGTAAAGATACCAGAATTTTACTGCTGCCATCATGGCAGAGTTTGTCTTCCAAGACTTCTCCTTTCAAAGGGTCAGCACTTTCAGCTCTGACATACAGCCTTATGATTTACTGTGTCTCAGATGATGTACAGTGACTTGCAAGCAGAGGTAGCTGGCTGCTTGTGGCAGCATAAATCACAGCTGGTGTGATTTATGTGTCACACAAAACGTACAAAGTCCTAAATACAAGAGACTTGCTAAATCATCTCACATTGCTATTCAAAAATAGGGAAGTCAACAGTTCAACAAGGCATAAAGCAAAATACAGGTGTAGTTACAGCAAACAGCTGTAACTGTTGACACTTATGTAGATTTGAATAGTCACTCAGACCAAGGTGTGGATCTGGATACTGTTCAGAGCCCAGTTCTGTTGGATTTGAGGTGACTTCATATGATCTCCATCATCCTCTCTCTAGGGAGTCTGAGCTGCAGTTACAGAGAAACACAGGATGATGCACATGATTCACTATGGCAACCAGCAGCAGACAAGAGTTCAAGTCTTCCTGGCCACATCTACACTGCCTTTCTCAGCTAGATCTGAACATGGTCTGTATTTCATCACATTTCAGGAGGGTTGTGAATGTAGTTTCTGCACCATCCTGGTGCAAACCCTCTCTCCTGTCTCCAGGCTAGCCTTAGAACCTGTCAAAAGGTAGGCAGCAATTTTCAGCTTGATGTTGCTAACACAGCAATACACATAGAAGACTTCAATGCCGATGAAAGCAAGAGCATACAGTAGTTCTTGAGTGGGAAGTTGTGCTCACAAGAGGGAACTCAGTCTGAGCTTTCACTTCTAGAAACCTGGAAGAGGGTGAGAAGGAGCACTCCCACTCTCAGTGCACCGTGGCTGACACACAGCCCAAGTGCTGCTCATGTCTGTCCTTTTCAGCTCAGAACTGAACTGACCTGCTGTCCAGATCTGATGTGCATGTGAGTCAGGACACTTTGGAATGTGAGGGAGCTTCCATCTTGCATTCTAACTCTGCCAGGACTTTGAATTTTCCAGACAAATTCCCAAAAGACAGCAATGTCCCCAGAATGTCCAGGGGCTAATTACCAGTACAAGGTTTCAGGAGAGTATTTTGGAGACCAGTACACCAAATAATCCTACAAGAGTGAAGAAAGAAATGCAATACTTTATCCCAACCCAGCCAATGCAGGGGAGTTTAACCAGGAATAAACCACATAGTGCAACTCTGTTTCCCTAGCTAGCCAGTCTGGCTGGTGTTTTTTCTCCCATAGTAAGCATCTGGTGAGGTGTCTGGACACCCAGTGCCATGCAATGCTCCTTCTGCCAGTCTGGTCACACATTTCTGACTCTGCACTTGGAGAAATCTCACTGTATTTCCTCAGCATCCAGCACTCCTCCCGGGAAAGTCAGTCAACAAGGAGTTTTGATGGGAGTTGGAAGAGATGTTTGTTTTGGGCTCCTATAGCCCTCTGCCCATGGATTTTTCTCCTGCAGTATTGAGATCTTGGTCTTCTTGCTGTGGTCTATGCAGAAACAAGGTCCTTCTCCAAAGGTAGAACAGAGGAGGGATCTTGTCCTACGAGCTCAGAGCAGAGTTTATCAGGAGCCATTTGCTCTCTCCACACATTTGCCTTACCTTTCAGCTTCTCTTCAGTGTCACTGTCTGATTCACTGTTTTCATCTGTAACTAGGAAAAAAAAAGAAAGGGGAAGATGAATTAAGGAAAGTCTGTTTATAGCTGTGCATTTCTTATCACTGGCATGAGAAAGCCGGGCCTGGCAACTTCAGGGGGAAGCAGTTTACATCCCAAGGGTCTTGTTCTTTTCAAGGGTGCACATACCCACAGATATTCAGCTTACCAACCCTGGTATCTTCCCATTCATTCAGGGGATAAAACACCCAAACAAACAACAACAACAAAATCAATTTTGCACAGCTAGAAGAGTTGCACGAAGAATAAAATGCCAGAATGGTATTTTATCCTAGTCTGTATAAGCACACCACCAAGGCAAATAACTCATTAATATGCAGTAGTTTGTGTGACATGAGATAAAACCAAGAAAAGAATGAAACAAACAAAAAATTGTCAGACTGAATCAGATTCAAGGTCTATGTGGTCTATTTCTAATGATCTATTTCTCTGAATGATGCTTTAGGGAGGGGTATAAAAGTCTGGGATGCTTCCCCTGAAAGTTCATATAAACACACTCATCCACCCTGTGGCTATCTATGCTCTATGAAATAGGATAAACAGTAACAAATAACTGTGGGAAACAAATAGAGGCGATCACCTTTTGCTGGAAATTAAAGTGTTTTGGAAAAAAATCCTGTGTTGGAAAGACACAATTTTTACAGAGATGAGATGCTTAAAAGTAATTGCTCTCAAGTGTATGAATGCTTTGGGCAAGTTGTTAATTGACAGTGGGAGGCTGGAAGTCTCAATCCTGCTATGATGGAGATGGTCCTACAGTCAGTTGTAGAAACCCTGATTCCCAACTGAGGCTATTTGTTTATTGGGATGGTGAAAGAACCAGAGCTGTTCCAAAATCTCCTGTCTTCCACTGGACAGTTCACTGAAGTGACACATTCCCACAAAATATTTTGATCTCAACAAATCAGAGCTTTTGGACAGAACATTCCTCTCCATAGCTTCCAGCATGTTCCAGAAATAAACATCAAAAAGAGGGGACATGTTTGGTATGACCTATAAGGTTATCATGCAAAGCCATGGAATGAAAACGAAGCAAGAAAAGCAGAAAACTTCCATTTTAACCAAAGTCCTTTGGGCAGAGGAACAGCCCTTATCTTTCAAAAAAAAAGGAGTGGAAACCCCAACTCAGCCTTAAGTCTGGACTGGAAGAAGTGCTAGAAAGTGTCACATAAACCACTAAGGCAGTCTAAAGCCCAAGGCAAGTCCTCAGAAAGTCTTAGCTGTATGATGATTTGAAGCTCCTTTACCTTTCCCTGAATTGCTCTCTGTAGACTGTGACAGTCTCTTGACACGTTTCTTTCCCCTCCGTGCCTCGTAAATGGCATTGATTTTCAACACAAGCTGCTCAGCAAACACACAAACAAACAAGGTTAATTTCTCCCCCAGGCAAGAAATTAAGTCAGAACTTCATGCAAAGAGCTCTTTATCCCAACCTTGGCCATAATGAACCTCTTCACTTGATGGTGCATGACACACAATTCCCAGGATCTTTGCTGTACTGCCAGTAGCCACAGTCACTCTGGTACAGCAGGAGCCCAGGGTAACAAACCCTGATAAAAACCACACCTTAATGCACTTCCACACTGTGCAGCTGTATTAGCTTGACAGAGTCCATCTCTCCATACCATGATCCATGCTCTAGGGAGCACCAGAGGGTCCCTTGGCAACCTGTTCTGGTCTGCAGGTTTGGAAGCAGAAGACTGGCTGGAGCATGACTGAAGAAATTGAGAAGGGTGGAGGCCAGTGATACTGAAATACTTTACACCAGTGGTTTCCTTTGCAAATCCTGTAAACCCTGGGCTCCCAGCTGACCAAGAGAGAGGACATTTCAGTGCTGGGCAATGCTGGGCTTGGTGGCTCATTCAGTGCCTCTGGTCTCCCTGTCTATTCCTGAAGGGAATGGGAATTGCAGCAGAGCCATGCCAGGCTTCCTGCTTGAGCAGACCTGCCTCCTTCCCAAGGTCCCAGGCAGCAGCAGCAGGATATGGCCACGGCATTCAGATTTATTCCACAAATAATTGAAATTCAGATTCCAGATTTACTTCCACACGTGCCTGATGAGCTCAAGGTAAGACAGGCCCAGCACCTACTTGGTCAGGCAACTCTGAATACAAATATTTAAGTGGGAGGCAGCTTGCTCAGATGTGGAAGAGCAGCCTTCACCCAGATGCCCAGCTCAAGCCACAAGTGATGCTGCCCTTGACACAGCAAACCTCAGTTCTGAGCTGGCCTTGCAAGACTGCTCTGTGGGGTAAATAAATACTTGGAATCCTCTCTTCAACTGACATAAAAGTATGTGTGAACACACTGACAGAGCTCAAGCCCATGCACAGATGTGAAGACATACTGGGAAGGAAACCCTAAACATTTGCAGCCTTTGGCTCATTCCTGAAAGGCTGAGGCACACAGAGAGGACATTCAAAAATCAGATATGCAAACACGAACACAGATCTAGCAACCAGGAAACAAAGAAGATACACAAACACATCCCTTTTCCCCCAAATGCAAACTGTGGGTTTGGAAAAAAAATCACCACAGACTGTCCTTGGTAGCCCCTGCTTGTCCTGCAAAGACTGGGATAAGCAACTGTGTTTTTGAAACATTCAATAGATAGACTGCTGCCAAACCTCATTTGGACTGAATACACATCCTGCCAGATCTGAAAGAAAATAAAATTTAAATCGAGTAATGCTGTATCCAAGTAAGAAATAGGAAACGTTGCTGCAGAAAATGCTCATAACTGCAGACAAGTCCTTTTTGCCACCCAACTGTCATTGTGTTCATTGCTCACCTACGATCACACCCTCCCTTAAATTATTAACAGCCAGTGCACCAATCAGAATGAGCAAAGAACAACAGATTTCTGTGAGGAAACAAACACACAACACACAGACCATTCCTGACTGTCCCATCCAGGAAGCACAGAAGGAAGCATGACGGGGGACATCTTTTGCAAAACGAACCGCTTTTTTCCCCTCTGACATACTTCAACTTCTATTCCAAAATTACAATGCCTTTTTTTCTTCTTATTATGAAATCTCAGATAGAAAAATAACTTCTTTGAAAGGTGCAGACATGTTTGTGTGTCTTCTCCTTCAGGCAGAAAGGGAGTTAAGACACAAATCAAGACAACAGCCAGAACTGCAGCTACCTTGCAGGGATGCCACACACTGGAAACTAAAGAAAACCTGCTCTCATTCTCACATTCCTGCCTGGAAGAAGCCAAACAAAAAAGACAAAGCCCTAGATTTACCTTGGGAATCTTCCTTCTCCTCTTGCCATTCTGAGAGTCTCCCAAGGAGAAGAAGGTGTCATCTGGACTGCTGGGGGTTGAGGGAGGGCTGATTTTGGACGGTGACCCAGTCCCATCACGGCTCAGTTTCCGTATGTCCGGCAGTTTGAAACTCCGCCGCTCGGAGTTTTGCCGGAAAAACATGGGTTTGGAAAGCAACTGGAAAGGAAGGAGAAGGAATGAGTGACCTGTATCTTTACTCTACTGACCTCTAATGACCTCTACTTTACCCTGGAATGACGTGTATCTTTACTCCACTGCTTACACTGTCATATCAGTAAATGTAGTGCAGCAGCCACAGCACTCAGTCCTCAAAACAGCCTGGGAGTGCCCACGGATTTCTGCACATGCAAGAAACCCATGCAGCAGCCAGGCTACATCCTGACCAGCAATTTAACCATCCCATTTTCATTCCAGAACAGAACACAAGCTCAGGGGTTGGCCAAGGTGGCTTCACTCCAGTGTGGAAAAAATCTCCCAGGATTTGGGTAATCCAGAGGCTGGGATTGTAAATAGGACAAAACTAACCAACCAACCAACCACATGCATTTGGGATAAGGAACAGCTAGCCAGGAGGTACAGAGAAGCAGTGAGAGCAGTCAAAAAGCACTGTCAGTATGCAGGAGCCAGAATCAGATATTTCAAAGGGTACAAGAGATGCTGTTAGACAATTATGGAGACTGCTTTCCTCCTAAACTCATTAGTGCAACAGAAGATGTTTAAGTAGCACAGTAAAGTTCCTGAAGTCTCTGACTAAAAATAGCATCAGAGAAGTAGAAAGCTCAGCTCCAGATAAAGAGGGGCAAACTACTTCTCACCAGAAAGATGCTCAATAAGAACACTTTTTATCTTCTACAGAATCTCCCAGCAGTTATGACAAGGTAAATTGCACCTTTTGAGGGAACAGTATCTGCACTGCCAGAAGATGTATTTGGCACTAAGAAGTGTGGGGGAGAGTTATCCAACCTAGCTCTGAACAATTCACAGCAGCACCATGACTGTAGCTGAGGCAGCACCACCATCTGCCTCCATCAGCAGACATACTCAGCAGTTACTAGTCAGACCAATTAATCCATTCAGGTTAGCTCAAGTGTCTCTGGATTTGGCAGAAGATGATAAGGTCACAGAAACATTCACCACCTACAGAGAAGTCATGTAAAAATGAGGCTGTAAGGAATCTTTGCACTGAAGGATCTCATTCTGCACCAGGGATATGAGCTATTACTTATATAGCAGTCCTGAAAGTCTGTCCAGACCCATTCCCCATCACTGCAGCCTGGCCATGATCTCCAGCAGGATGAATGCTGCAGTTGCAAACCCATCAGCTGCCAAGAGAGCCGCAGCGTTTCTTTTCTGACTGATGTGGATCATGGGGTAGACACCAAAGCACTGTGGAGTGACATAATTACTGCTGTTCAGCTCTCCTGCTGGGAAGAGTATCTCTGGAGAAAGGCATTCCTGTACAGCACTGCAGCCCCCTTTTGATAGCACGTGTGGGAAATCTGGGTGCAGGGGTGACTGCAAATCTCTCTGAGGGAGATCCACCTCATCCCAACACTCATACACATGGCCCTTTGCTGCTCTAGCCCTAACTAGCAACAAGGAGACTGGATTGAACAACCACAGAACAATTTTCACTTTAAAGAGCTGAATTACCCAAAGGCACCTTAGTTGCTGATTAAGCTGGTTGGAAAAGAGCAGCATGTCAAGGAATGCTGCACATCAAACTTCTGAAAATGTTGGATAACAGCTCTAATAATAGTTGTTACTTGGAAAGCATGAGAAAAGTCAGGAAAGCTGTGTTTAGATTCCTGCTATCCACTCTGAACCCATTTATTGCCAAGATGACTTTGGCTGCCATGCTGTCCCTAGTGTGCCGGGCTTGGATTATCTAAACAGGCAACATGAATCAACCAAAGCAGCTTGGGAGGCTGAGAGAGCAGGGCTGACCCTAGTAAACCCTAAGCTCTGAGCAAGAGGTGCCAACCAAAGTTTTACCTCTTCTTTTGGTTCCATGGACAAGGAGGAAAAAGGCACCAAGCTGTGAGCTGGGCTGTGATGAAGGGTAGTGATGCCCTTCTAGCACTAGCTCTCCACCCAGGGGACTGGCACTTACTGCCTTAACTACCAGCAAACTGTCTCATGGAGAGAACAAGAAAGGTTCTGGGGGTGTGGGAGAGGGTGCTGCAGAGGCACCTGGGCACCAGCATGGGGAGACTGCACTGCTCACAGACACTGACACAAGGCTACTGCAGGCCTTGATTACCCAAATACTTCCATGCCCCCTTTAGGGGGAGGAAGGTCTTCCCACATCACCAGGGAAGGCAATCCTGGAGTGAAAAAAAGTGAAAGCAAACAGACCATTTATGTAAGGGAATGCTGGTTTGTTTTTTTCCATCCCACTGAAGGGCAGTAAATCACCTCTTATCACACTGTATTCTGTGGCAAAAGACGTAAAGGAAAAATCCCTAACATGATGAAGGTGTCAACTTTTTCCACAGAGGACCTGGATTTCACCCAAAAACTTTCTGGAGCAGAAGAGGTGGTCACTTGAATCAAAGTACCTTTGTGGGAGTCCCAGGTACAGAAGAGGTGGGGGATGCTGGGAAGGTCAGGACACATTTCTTCCCCAAACAGCGGCTGTTGGTCTCGATGTCCTCATAAGGGTTTTCCTTTGATGGTGGATCTGCAGCAAAAAGCCAAAAGGAAAAGATTCTAAGTACAGAAAATGTCTGAGGTTTGCCATAAAAAACCATTAAGGGATCTGCTGGTCTTCTCCCACCTCCCACATCAGACATAAAGACCTGTTCTCAAGCATTCCTGCAATTGCTTCATTCTCACCATAGCCCTAGAAGTCCAGCTGCCTGCTGGACAGTGTCCAAACCCTGACACAGACAAATGCAGCCATAGAAACATATCACAGATACTACAGATGGAAAAGACCCTGAGAGCTCTCAAGTTCATTTTCCTGTGTCCAGAAGAGCTGTGATGTTCTCATGCACATTAGTTCATAACTATATCTCCTATTTTCCAGTCCCCTGCTTGGAGTTGCTCAATGAAACTGTGAGCTGAAGCCCAGCATGAAGGTCCTCTCTCTGTTTAAGCCCCACATTTAGGGGGATGACATCTGGTCATCACTTACTTGGGGCTGCAGTGATGCCCTGCTCTTGGGCTGACTGCAGGAAGATTGAATCCACACTCTGAACATGGATGTCTATCACACAATCCAGGATTTCAAACACACCTGCCAATCATGGAGACCTCAATCTCACATCCTGTACTTTAGAAAGAGGGAAGGATTAAGACACTCAAAGTTGGGATGCTCTTGCCCTGGAGAAGGATGTTGGGGAGGGGATGAGGGACACAATGCACACCTCTGAAGTAGATGCAGGTTCCTTTCTTCCCAGTAATTCTGGAGATGAGGCACACAACTAATTTTGAATCTTAAACACCCAAAATCATATGTAATGAACTTCCTGTATCCCACTTTTCAGCAGTACTAGGGAATGTGTGTACTAGGGAAGCCTAAGTGTGTTCAAGAAGAGCACAACCCTGACAAAGCAGGTTGTGACATCTCCACCCAAGCATCTAAGAAACCACTGCCAAAGGCTTAGCCCAAGCATCTGCACAGGCAAATGATATGCTATGAGCCTTGTCTCTTCACTGCCCTCATTTCATGCCATATCCCAGTGGACAGCTGAGACTCAAAGCAACTGCCTTTCTCTTACTGTTACACAATGCTTGGCTGAGAGTAAAGACTGGAAGTCAGTGGTGCTGCAAGACTTTGCAGCAGGACCAGTAATGGCTGTGGGATCTGTCTAACCCATGCACTCCCACCTGCCTGCCCAGCTGGGGCAGGAGTGCAGCTGAACTCTTCACACAAGGACAGAAACCCAAGTCTTTCCCAGCACTGTCCTCTCCAGTAGCTGGAATCTCCAGCAGGGAATCCAAATTCACCAAGGAGAAGGCAAGTGGGTGTGACACCAGCAAAGCAAGGCTGAACTAACACTTGGTCAGAAAGCATTCTCCCGTCCCTGAAACTGGCTTCACTTTCTAATTTCAATGGCCTCTTCAGTATTCAAAACATACTTCAGCTGTCGTGCAACTGGGAAGATTGGAGAAAAAAAAGAACAAGCTTGGATTCTGTTGCCTATCCCATCCTCAAACTGCTAAACAAGTCCAATTACCTTTAGTCTAGAAGAAAGAACATAATTTCCCTCTTTTTTACAAATAAACCTTGTCATCTATCAACCAGCTTCCAATATTCCAGGTAAGCAATGGTGAACAGGGGAAAAAAGGGTGCATGAAGGAAAACTATGTGACTTGCTGGGAATTGGAACCATTATCCCACCAGCAGCTGAACCCTCCCTAGGTCACGCATATGAATGTGTGTATGTGTGTGCTTGCACATCCTGATGGGCACACGTGGCTGTCTGTGGGCCAGCTGCAGTGTCCTGTGGCTGAAGTTTGCAGTTCCCCCTCCACCAGTGAGGTTTTCACATGTTGTTTGTTTTGTGGTTTAAACTTGTCTGTGGTCTTGTGAAGAACAAAACTGCAGCTTTTTATTCTGAGTTATCCCTGTCCACCCCTTTCTCCAAGCTTCCATGGTAACACCACCAGGATTGCAGGAACCAGTTAAAGATCACTAACTCCAGGCAAAGCCTGCAGCAAGAAAACAAAAAACCAAACATGCTCTAGTAGCTGACAATTACCTGTAATTTTGTTTTCTTCTAATCTTTGCACCTAAAAGCTGGAGGGGAGATGAACTTCAGGTTGATATTTGAGTTCCCTGCACACTTGGGACATGGGTGTGAGGTTGTGTTTGAATAGATGGATTCGCCTTCACAGCCAGCCCGTAATGCTATCCATGTTATTCCAGCTGACAAGGTGACCCTTACTCAGTGGTTTCTGAGACCTCCCATCATGCCCCAACACAAAAACCCCACAGCAGCTGCTTAGACATTCCCTGTTCCTTTGGCCCCCCAAGTACAGAGAAGAAAAAAAGCAAACACAAGGCCACAAATGAGGCCGTGAAAGCTTCAAAAATGCCAGAAAGGATGGATTAGAATTGCCTTGTCTGCCATCAGTCTCAAAGGAACACAATTCCTTTAAGAGTCCTTTCTCATCAAGTATGACCAGAATTTATTCATATCAAAATAATAATGCCTGGCCTGCTCCTGAGAAAGGGTAGCTCCTCCTATGCTGAACAACACAGAGCACCTTTGCAGGATTACAGCAGCATGGCAAGAGCTGATGCAGCTATTCCCTTCCTAATCTGCTGACCTCAGCCAAGAGATTTATGCAGCGCCAGCCTACAGCTACTAAAACTCATTAAAGCTTTTTCAAGGGGGACACTTCTATTCTATGTTCCATCAAAGGCCACCTAACTCACAATATTAAAAAACACTATATAAACTGGGAGAGTTACAGGAAATAATCTTCAAAATGGCATTGATCTGACACTGAAGTTAGAGAACTAAATAAAACTCAATTTCAAAGATTGTGGGACCTGAAGCCATACACAATCCTACTCCTGAGCTGTGGAATTGACTTCAAGGCTATGTTTTCAGACTGTTTGCATTATCTCAACAGTGACAAAATCACCACAATGGACAGATCAGAGCTGTGAGAATTAATCCACAGGACAAAAGGAAGGCAGAGCAGATATGCCAGCAAAAAGTAAAAGCTGCTTCCCATATGCCTCAGGTTTATCTTTGAAGCTGATGAGCTTTGAAGTGCCCTGCTCATTTTCCTCATTACTTGCCAATAATATGCGCAAAATGTGTCCTGGTTTACATTTGGATAACAAACACACTTTATTCAGCACCTCAGCTGAATGCCTGTTGACCACAAGGCTCCATGAACTCAGGAGCAGCAGCCAGCTCCCTTCCCTGTGCAGAGCTCCTACCCAGGATGTCCTCATAGACGTTCTCCTCGGATAAAGTGCGTGTGAGGGCCAGCTTGGTCTGCGCGTACCAATCCACCCGGCCGTGCTCGGACGACGACTGCAGCAAGTCTTCAAACTCATACGATTTCCTGCACCACCGAGAGGGGGGAGGAGGAGGAGCAGAGAGGAGAGTGATGCAGTTAACCAGCGTTTATACCCAAATTACAGCTAATTTGCTTCTCCAACGTGTGGCACAGCTGGCAAAATAAATTACCGAGAACATTTCGCTGCCTCATCCCATATAAAGCATGAAAAAGCAATGCTGAGATTGGCTGTTTTTATCAGCCACGCAAATAAAGGCATTTGGGGGTGCCATAGATAATCTGGGTTGTCATGGCAATAGCACACTGTGAAGATGCAAGTGTTAAACGGCACATCCTGGAACACTGCACAGAACCTTAGGATGTGAGAGGTCCCATTTACAGCACAGATCCCACCCTCAAAAAGCATAAGAGGGCCCCATAATCAGATCTCTGGGCAGCACACAAAAACAAAACTTGCTTGCAGAATGGTAGAAAGGGTAAAACTGTGCCCTCCACGAGCAAACCCAGCAAGTTTTGGTTTCCTTTCTGCAACGGAGCCAGGAATTTTTAAGTGACAATTTACCCAGAGGGCATTAGAAAAGCTGTGTATTTTATGTTCTCTACCCCAAAAATGTGTGACAATCATGTGGGAGGGGATAAAAGGCAAGCAAGCACTCCAGAAGAATATATACACATCAGATTCACTGAGGTTTACTACGGACAGTGAAAATGCTGCAGTAGAGACTAGAGATTATCATTCCAAACACTGTTCCAGACCAGCTGTGGTCATTTTGTAATTAAGTAGAGTTTCTGCTAAGAAAACCAAAACAAAACCCCAAATTCCTCAACTTTGGGCTTGAAGGTTAAGCCATGTAATACAGTGACCTTAAATCTGCCATGACTTATTCCTCCACAGCTACCCTGTGGAGTAGTGCTGGCCACTTATACATTCTCGGAGAGATGACTGAGTGCTGATTATGCTGGAGATTCTGAGCAGAAAGGAAAGATTTGTCTCTCTCAGAGAAAGATGGAAAGGTGGACTCCACCACAAAGACCAACAGCTTCATGAAACACAGCCCCAATACCTGTGGTCAGCGTTGTTCTTGTGCTTCCCGCTCCAGAGCCTCCTGCTGACAGCTGATGGGGGAGGAGAAGAGGGCAGAGGAGGGGGAGGAATGGATGGCAGAGGGGGTAAGTTCCTTTTATTCCTAACTGCTGGCACCCAGTCCTCTTCCCCCTCATGTTTGAAAGTCCGCCGAGGCTTGGGCAGTGGGTTGATGAAGGGCTTCTTCTCTGGCACTCCTGGCTCTGTGTACACATTCTCCACCGTGCAGTGCTTGGATTTCACATGAGAAGTTCTTATCTCTTCTAGAGTCCCAAAAATGGGCTCACTGATTTCAGAGTCCATGCCAAGAAGCCTTTTGTTGAGCTCAGCCCCATATACACCCTCATGGCCCTCAGGAGAGGTGTGCCCTTGTGCTGTCTTCTCCTGCAAGCACTGTGGGGAGTAATAAGTACCAGGCAACTGTGGCTGCAGCTCTGCTGAACCATCTTTCAAAGCCTGCTCTAGCTTCTTGACCTGACTAAGCACCGAAAGATTCTCCTTCTGGACCTCCCACTTCCCACCTTTCACCTCCTTGCATTTTCCAGGGCTGAGCTCCATTTCCTCATCCTTCTGCGCTTCCCCTTTTCGCTCTGCTGCCTGCCCTGTGCCTTTCTGAGTTCCTGCTTTCCGCTCATTCTCTTTGCCTGCCCCTCTGCACTCCAGCTCCCAGCTCATAAGTCTCTTGGTCTCTGCTTTCCGAGTCACCACTGCTTCCCCACTCATCTTCTCAGCTACACAAGGCACCCTGTGCTCCTCTTTAACTCCTGGCTCCTCCTCTCTGCGAGGAGCAGGCTGCGTTTCCTTTTTCCCTTCCCATTCTGAAATTTTGTCCTTGATGCTGAAGGACTTATTCCTCAAGCCAATTTTTCCAGGTGACCGTACATTCTGAGTGCCTCCTATCTGTCTCCTGATAATTTTATTGTTTTCTTTGACATTCAGATCCACAGATGGCTCACTGATGATCATTTTAGGACTGAGCATGTTCTGCTGAGCGCAGTCAAGCCTTGGATCCAGCATCAAGTTCTCCAAGGCTCCCAGTGGATTCTTCACCACAGAAGAAATTGGATCAGCTTCAGGTGTTAAACCCAAGGCAACAGAGGAACCTTCAGAACATTTCTCACTCAAAAATCCACACAAAGGTTTTTCTAATTCCTTCACAGCTGCTGTATTGTTTTTATCTGCAAGCTTGACCCTGCATATCAAAGAAAAAGGAAAGAAACATTCACCGCCATTGCTCATCCTTGTTTTAGTTCATCAGCTCCTCAAGCTTTACTCACAATGCTGATGGAAGAGAATGTTCAAACCAAGCATTTGACATAGGCTTAGAGGGGAGGATGCTCAGGGGAAGGTCCTTCTAGCCAGGACAAACTGCCCTTCTCTCATTAAAACCAAGATGAGGTTTGAAATAGAGCCTTTCTCTGTGGCAGAAGCAGGCTGCAGGTGAGAGAGGTATTTTTTGTACATCAGACATGCTGATAACCAATGACAGCTTCACCAATGTGCACGTGTGTGTGTGTAGAAGTGCAGCAGGGCTTTGGACATCATCAGGCATTTAGCAAACAAATGCAAAATGGACCATTTGCAAACAACAGCAAAATTACTGCTGTTACAAGGAGGAGAAAGCATATGGAACAGCTGGCATTCCTGTAGTGCCAGCTCAGAGGATCTCTCTCAGTCCATCCTAATGTTCCCCAAATGCACACTAATGGTGAAAGACTGCACTTTTATTATTCCATTTCTATGGGCTCTACCATTCCAGTCCACACGTGCACTTAGGCCCCCATGCACCCAGGCACACTCCCACAGCACCCAGAAACCAGATTCAACATTCTCAGATCAAATGTCTTCACTGTTTGGGTCCAAAGTGCAACAAAAAATCCAAATATATTTAGGCTAGAGATTTCCAAGTGTGTGATATCATAGTGTCAATACTATGATATTTTATCAATATCCTGCTGAACAGGAAGTTATCCCAATGCAAAATATTTCTGAATTGAAGCACTTGGCCATGTCTTTGAGGTTTGCCTGGGCTTGGGAAAGAGCACCAAGACAACAAAAGGTAATTACTGGGATGCAAGCCCATATCATTAGTCCCATTTAACCACAATCCCAACATTAAGATTCAACTTGGGAAATGGCCCCATTAATTTAAACATGTCTATTGTGCCTCTTCCAGAACTTATCAGCCTTGTAAGACCATCTGTGGGGATACCCTGTGTGCTGTCAGGCCTGGAGCTTTGTCCTGGAGCCAAGCAATGCTGGCAGCCATTGCAGACTCACTTGTGGTGCAAACTGAGTCTGGGACAGGTTTCTGAGAGGAAGCAGGACCTGAGCCACACCTGCTCCTCCTTAGCGTCACAGATATTTACCTCCTGGCTGTGGCAGTGACACTGTACTTTGGTGAAGGGCTGGCACTGTGAACACCACAGTCTTCCCCAAGCTGGGCATCACAGTGCCACTGGTGGCTGGACCTCAGAGCAGAAGCCTCCCCGGAATGGGTGGGGCTCTTCTGAGGAGACTGCAGGGTTGAAGACTTCAAGTGCAGGCAGGGCAAACATTGACAGAGGTACCATCAGCACAAGTGGTCTTGCCTTGGGGCAGATCTTTTCCAGCACTGTGAGTCTGGAATATTAGAAGTCTGGCTGGATGATTTAATACACAGAATCGCAAGATGGGACCTGTGGGGTGTGTTTTAATGGGGGAGGAGAGAGGGATAGTGCCCAGCAGAGAGAAGGTTTCCTTCCTTTGGTTTTCTTTGGGGATAACAAACACAAGCAAAGCACACTGGCACTGGAACATGGAAAGCTCTCACCTCTCAGCAGACTTGCAGACAGCACCCCCAGACTTGCTGCTCACATCGGCTGCCTTGCTCGCTGTCATCATGTCAGCACACAGCAGGGCAGCAGGTCACCTGCAGACAGACACAAGGAAGAAGCATTGCTCTCTGCTCAGCATCCTTCTCTTTTCCTTCTACACACACACGTTTCTCCTTGAAATCCAGGAGAGGAGCTGAAGCAAGACATGACAGCTTTCTGAGCATAGAGCCCAGGCTTCCTCCCCTGCAAAATGGGAAGAGGGATGACAGCAACACTCCTCAGATGACCAGTGAGGAGTTAGTTTTTGAGGGCACAAATTGTCTTTGACTGAGCATCAATTGCTGCACTTTGAATTAACTATGGAGCTCATTTAAAGAAGGCCTTTATTGCTGTCAAAATCTTACCCGATTTAGATTTTTTCCCCTTGCAGAAGACTAAACCAAACCAAATTTTATAACAGCCTTTTTTAAGGCCACAAGTCTGAAGTGGTTGCTGGGCATATAACATTGTCACAACATTCAAAGCTTGGGATAAGAAAACATTTTAGCCTGAAGAGACACTGCACTGCAGCCACTGGTCTTCTCTCTGGTGGGCCATGTTAGCTTGCTACTGATCTCATTTCAGAGAACAACTCCTTGCGGGGATAAGATAAATCATTCACAAAAATGAGTCATTCTGTTTGCCTCATGATTTCTAGTACTGTTGGAATGACTGTCCCTCTCTTTGAGTGCCACTGCTACCCAGTCAATGCAACAGACTCCATCTCCATTTTATTGTACTGCAAAACTCTTCTTCATTAAATAGAAAATAGAAGAATTGCTCTGTTACTCTGCAGCACCATCTCTGCTCACTTATCAGGGTGGTCTGCCTGCTCTAAAGCATTGCAATGACAACAGGCTCACCATCTTGTAGGCAATACTTGGAAAAGTCTCTCAGATCTCTCCACTGGTCTGCCAGAGGCTGCCCCACCATGTCTGGCATTTGACAAGACCAAGTGCCTCTTGTCATTAAAAAAAAATATAGCCCACCACACCAGAAACAGTAAAGAACAAAAGGATCTCTTATTTCCACTGTTCAAGTTTTTGAGCAGAGAAAGGAAAAAGGGGGGTGGGAGGGGAAAATCGGTTTTGTTTGTTCACAGTTTTCTCTCCCTCCTTTTATTCCATACTGGCAATGTTCCTGAGGCAAGGAGTGAACTCTGGGTCAACTCAATGTGTACACACTCAGGGCAGGTCATTGCTAACCATTTAGCTGAGTCTCTTTTCCCAGACAATAAACTCCCTTGGCTTCTCTCCCTCATTAGTAACTGGAACAAGCACCCACTTCACTTCTAGACACAGAGCAGCCCTGCAACACTGTCAAGAAAATTTACCAGCCCAAGGAAAAAAATCTATTCATCCATCCGTTAACTGCTACGGATTGAAAATAATGAAAAACTAACCATACTTGTGGCCTTGGCCAAAGAATGACTCACCCAGGCAGCCAAAGCAGATTCCTGCAAAGCTGCAACAAAGTCTGCTCTGCACTTGGTTTACAACATCCCTAGAGCAGGACAGTCTCTTCACTCAGCACTCATTTGGTGCCTTGCAGCTCCTTGTCACTGCCTTTAGCAGTGAGAAATGCAACATTTCTTGTGTCCACACACACAGTCCCTGTGGCCCTGCCGAAACATCGAATGTTTGCTGGGGATGCTCCTCTGTCTTCATAAGATCACCCAGTTCCCCCATCAGGGAACTCCATCTCTTTTCAGCCTCTTCCAGCAGCCTGCTAACAAACCCTGCCTTGAAAAGTAACATCTGGGTACCAGCAGATGTGTGCTGATGCTCAGCACAGTCAGCTCCCTGGCAGGCCTCCTGTGGGACAGGCCAAAAAGATGATACAGAGTAAGAGGTGCACTTGTTTCTTCATCTGGGGTGGATGGGACAGAGTCCATCAGCCTTGATTTGCAGAAGTGAGCCACAAAGCAGCTGCTGACTGCTGCAAGAATCTCATGGGAAAGGAGCACCACTGCAAGCAGCAGATCAGCCTGACTTGGAACCAAGGGCAGAGGGACATCTGCCCCTTCCAGGCACAAGTGTGGCTGGAGTAACCAAAGTAACACAGTCATACTAGGCAGATTAAAGAGTGGTCCAGGAGCTTCCAAAGCTGTGACAACAGCCAGGTACCTACTGACATCCCCACTGACAACACACACTGCTTAGGGAATAAAGTCATTCCTAGGAGATACATGGGCAGCTGTGCCTTCCCTCTGAGCAGCAGGGCACACATGGTGCCCTCAGCATCACCTAGAGGAGTATTGCAGCACATTAGTTGGCTCTGCTCAAAAGAGTGAATATTTATCCAAACACGTCAGAAGACACACAAGGGGAAAAAGAGTCACCTCTGGAATAAAACAGCAGAAAATAATAAGGTACCTATCAATAAGTCCAACAGTCAAATAATTTCCTGGGGCCAAGCACAAGCCTAGATGAACTTCAGAGGTGGTAAGATCATCTCTTCCAATAATAAGATCACTAGGAATAACTTGCAGGCCTGACTCACAGGCATTGCCAACACCTGATCACAGGAATTGTGATGGCAGTGATGGAAAATTGCCACCAGTAGACAGAGATTATCTACATTTGTTTTCCAAGTTTTGGCTCCACAAGGTACCCAGAGCTAACATGACAGTTCACTGTGAAGGACAAAGGGAACTCGTGCCCCTCCTGACTGCCCACACCTCTCCTGCAATCAACTACACACTACTCTGTGTGCTGGCTCAGGCCCTTTGGAGTATCTCTGTGACCTGCTGCAGCTCACTGAGAGTTTTTGACAAAGCAGCACATGGAAGGGGTCCAACACAAACCCAATCTGTTACGAGGAAGGTAATGAGGTTGTCTGCATAGGAGAGGAAGATGGAGGGCAGTGGGGAGAGAGCACAAAAGAGCATGTGTAAGGCTGGGGAAGGGAGACCTGCCAGAGGCTGAGAAGTGTTACCTGAAATCCTCTGCTTTCCTGCCTCATGAGCAATGTGATCAGGGTCCTACAAACTGCCTAGAAGAAACAAGCAGGGCTGAGTTCAGTTAGCAGGAGACCCGAGAAGGACATACACACACCCATCAAGCTGGTACTTCTTGACAGGTTGCTGCTTTCTCTAAAAACCACACAAGAACTTTCTAACAGCAATGGGAGGCACAGCCCTACAGAACCCGAGCCTGAGGCCACTGCACCTGGCACATCCTGGAGCAAGACATCAAGGCCATGAAAGGGGAGAGAAGATACTGAGCACCATTTAGAGAACCTTGCAGTGCAAGTTATTCCCTGCCATTGTTTGGGGGAACAAAGCAGTCATCTGATAGTGTTTCAAAATTAAACTGGGAAAGGAAGGACAGGGGAGGAGGCGGGAGGAAAGAGAGAGGGGAGGGAGCTCTCAAACCTGTTGGCTGGACCCTGGGAAGGATGTGAAGTCTCCCAGCAGAAGCCTCTCTGCGTATCTCCCACATGCACCCGGCCTCACAATTCCCAGGGCCATGTGATAGGGGCTTCCTGCTACCGAGTGAAGTGAGACCTACCCCGACCTCTCTCTTCCAAACAGAGTTCCTGCCTGCTTTGTGTTTGCAAAGAGGCGTTTGTTTACTGATCTATCATTGGCATGCAGGAAACAGCCTTGACATGAGCTGTAATCATCTGTCTCCAGCAATAGCTGTTTGGCTTTCTTCTAATTTAAGTTTTCCTCCCGCCCCTCTTCCCCAGTGCCCTCTTCCCCACTTCCGATCCAAACGCTTTTGGAGTGCGGACATCTGGCTCAGGGCACGGGATACTACGGGATGTTTCCAGAGCAACCAGTGGATAAAAAAGAGGCACACTCTCACCCTCAAAGGACAGAGAAAGCTTCCAGAGGAACACCTCCAGGGAGAGGAAGACACCAGCTTTGCCCACTGCACTTGGTGCAGCCACCAGACGATGACAAAAGCCAGGGGAGCACAAAGGCCCTGCAGTCCATATTATGGGAAATGCACACAGGCAGCACACAGGTCCCACACGGGGAGCCTTGTCTCTGAGAAGTGACAGTGAAGAGGCAGTGATGGCAGCAAGCTCCCAGGCCTCCCTTCTTTGCAGTTTTGTTGTGGGGAATAAACCAGGCATACCTCAAAGGTGGTTTGGGGATGGGTATTACCCTGCTGCATACTGGACACCATTTCTCAAGGTTTCTTTTGCTCTGTTTACTTTGTACCTCCCAAAAGTTTTATCCATGTCCACAAGTGGATGCTAGCCACACTGCCGGTGTGTACGAACAGCAAGGCTTCACAGCAACAGGAGCAACCTGCAGCTGGTCCAACTCTCCACCAAGAAATAAAAAAGACACAGTGTTTATCCTCGGTGCTCAAAATTTGAGTAACTCTGAGCAGCCAAAGCCTACAATGCCTCCCTGCTCCGGTGCTTTACACAACAAAGGGTGCAGCATAATGACGGCAACAAGGAGGCAACAATATATAACATATATACACATATAAAGAACAGGAAGGATGCCAAGAAGACAAAACACTAACAGGAAAAACATGAGTAAGGGGAAGCCAAGAGTTAAAGCCTTCAAGGCTCCCTCCCCCAGCCCTTGCTCCGTTTGGAGCCTGTTTTCCTTTGGGGGAAGAAGCAGGCATGAGGATGCGTGCCTGTGCTCACACACACACACAGCCACTGCGTGGGCCCCCGTGCACAGCCCCAGCACTGGGCAATGTCCAGTGTGCTCCCAGCACAAACACGCTGCCTTCCTGGGGTCACTGGCAGAGTGTAACCTCAGGGAGCAAGCCCCTGCTCAGCAGGGAGGACATGAGCCAAGCAGGGATGCAGCCAGAGCTGAGAAGGGCAACAAGACCCAGGAGAGGCTCCCTTGGTGAAACAAGATGTTTGCAGTGGAGGAGTCCCTGACTCGAGGTGTCCAACACCAACCCAGCAGCAAGGCAAGGGTTCTCTCAAACTTGAGCTCCACAACACGTGCCACGAGCCCTCCCTAGCTGACAGCCCGAACAGTTTCTCCTCAGACAACTTACACAAAGTCCATTTCTTTGCTCTCCTGGTCAGTCCTGCAGATGGGCCACCTCCACAGCAGCAAGGCTTCTCAGTGGATCCCATGAAAGCACCAATCAGCTTACTCATGAGGAAAAACCTTTTTACCAAGAGAGTGAGCAAGATCAAAGAGATGGTGGAGGCTCTGCCCTTGGAGATACCCAGTACCCAACTGGACAATGTCCCGAACAAACTGCTCTACATGATCACACTCTGAGCATGGGGCTGTACTTGCCACCTCCAGAGATGCCTCCCCACCTCAGCTACCCTACCATCCTGTGCTGGGCACAGTTTAGGGCAAGGTGACCTCTTTGCAGACACTGATTGTCCTGGTTACGTGAATCTCATGAAGACTGAAGACACCAACAGCAGGATTGTTCATCACAATCGTGATGGGATCCTAATTGTAGACAATTCTAGATAATCAGGGCCAAGCCATTTGTTAAAGAGAAAAAAGCAAGATAAACTTATGCAAAACATATCAATGAAGGACCACTGACTAGGAAGTGACATGCTCCTACAGTATCTTTTAGAGCCAGATCCCACACAGCCTCCTATTCCCCTCACCCCACTCCATCCTAACTTTTCCCTTTGATCTATCATATCTTACATCACAGGACTTATTAATGGGGGTCAGGAGAATCCCATGTGTCAAAACAAGCTGTATTTTCAAAAACCCCGAGTGGACTTGACGTACCACAACCTCTGCCTTGGTACAGGCACCCCACGTCAGGGGACAAGGCTGCAATGCAAGGAATGCAGAACTTGCTGTGACCAGCAAAGCTGTGCTGGGTGTTATGACATCTCATTAATTTTATGATATAATTTCATCCACTGACCTTCTCCCTCTCTAAGCACACAGAACAAACTCTGCCTGCTTAGATGTCTTGAACCTGACTGAAAGGATTACTATGGTTCAAGGGCCTGCCCTGCTCCTGCCTTGGCTGCCAGCAAGGTGGTCCCATCCCTGCCCTTGGTAAAAGACATGCCTGATCACATCTGATGGTTGCCATTGACTAAGGGTGTGCCTACTTTTTCCTCTCTTCTTGCTTTTGCTTTGTATCAGCTCCAATGCTTGTAAAGCCCTTTCAAGCTAGGACGGGCTCACAAACTGCCTGGTTCAACACCCTAAACCAGCAAAGAAATAAAATGGGGGAAGCAAAAATTTTCTGCTCAGACAGCAACATCAGTCATCTCTCTAGGAAACCCTAATGAGCACTGAAGCACATGGAAGGAATCACAGAATGATTTGGGCTGGAAGGGGCCTTGGAGATCATTGAATTCCAATCCCCCTTGCCAGGGCTGGCAACAACATTCTGCTCATAAAGAAGTTAACCCTCAGCAATGGGAAGAGGGAGCCAGCAGGACCTGCTGTGGGCAATATTACAGGGTCACCCCAGGTCTCAACTTCATCCTGAGACTGTCCTTATTCTGTACTAAAGCAGATGGACTCTTGAGAAACTACTCTCACTTCTTGCCCATTACTCCCCTCCACCAGCCACTTGCTGAAGGTTGTAGGTCAAACTCCACAGGGATATCACCAGCATGACCTGCCTGACAGGGGGAGCTGGAAGGACAGCACATCTGGTAACAAGGTAGCTCTAAAAGCCTCTCCTGACCATGTGCCAACTGATTTTTTCTTCCCACAGAGCCCTGGAAAAGTTAGGGTAGAGATGACTCAGGAATGGCAAAGGACAAATTCCTGATTCCCAAAGAGCACTTCTGCTTCAAAGCATAAGATAAGTTTTAGCAAAAGAAAAGCCTAATTTTCTTTTCAAACACAGGGGAAGCAGCAACAATTTTCTCCCCAGGCTTCACACTAAAATAGCTGAACCATTTTGGCTGAAGGCTTTCAAAAGTAATTCAGCCAGAGGCAATGCTCAGCATGGAAAACTGCAGACTGAAACAAAAATAAAATTTTGACCTGAAGACAGTAATCAAAAACAGGGTCTCACAATATGAATTGTCTTCTGTTAAAGGTGGGGCTCGTTGCACCCACTATTATTAAGCTTGTCCCACATCTCCCATTGTCTTATTTTCTCTTTGTTCCTCCCTCTAAACACATAACAAACAGAAGAAAACAACTCAAAGGGTATTCCACATTTCTCCAGTTTCCTTCAGACACACCCTCAGCTGAAACACACAGCATTTTCAGGGTTAGCAGTGGGATGTTTCATGTCCCTGTCAAAAAAACCAGAAGCACTCTTTTTTTAATTCACTGCCCCAGTCACAGATTTAGTCCTGCATGCATAGAAGGCAAATACTGCTTTTCATCCTGGTGGCAAGTATGGCTTGTATGACTGCTTAGAGACAAGATGAGTCTTAACTCCTGCAGGTAGGTTAACAAATAGTAAGAAAAAATTCACATGGAAAGGAAGAGAATGATTCAGTATTTTCCAAACTGGCTGCTAAAATGATTGCAATGCTTAATGGAATTATGTGTTTCAGGCTATGCTTTCTACAAGGAAGTAATGAAAAAACAACTGGAAAAAACCTGCAATTCCAGATGAGGAAACCAAGACCCTGGGAAGTGAGGGCAGGAGTAGAGGACAACTCTTCTGGGACACTTCCTGGCATTACTAGATCATCTCCCTGTGTTTAAGGTCTTGTGTGAGCATATGTGTGCACACAGTGGGGTTGCTCATCCCCTTTGAAGGGGTGATAATATTTACTTTTGCTTTGCAGCCTAGTAAATGAAAATTCATTACTTGAAGTCAAGGCTGAAGAAGACACTGGTGGTGTATCCTTGCCTGCAGATTACATCAGTGGAGATGATGACCCATACCTGGTTTGTTTGGCTTTGAAACTACCCACAGAGCAGACGACTGTGGTGAATACAGAACAAAACAAAAGAAATATGGACCAGATTCACACAAGCACACTTCTGCCAGCAGAATCATCTATCAGCCACACGGAGAGACAGGATTCCAGCAGATGCAGTGGAACTGGCTTCAGCTGCCAACAAAGTCAAAAATAAACTGGCAAATACTCATTTCTACTAGTGCAGCTAGCTGACATAGGTGCTTTCCCCCCTCTAATATGAGTGCTGAGTTACAAACATACCAATCCTACTACACCAGTAAATCACTTCTAGTGTAAAAGAACTGGAAGGAATTCAGGGTTATTATGCTTATAAGAAACCCAAACATTTGACAGCATAGGAAACAACCTGTCACTAAAAAATAGTGTTCAGCTCATGAACCACACTGGAATTCATTTTTGATGTGGTGAGATAATCTCTGCTATTCTAACATAAATGGGACCTGAAGAGGTCCCTTCGAGGAGCAACTCTGCAAAGAGTTTCCTGGCAGGAAGACAAATTGTCTCACATTCAGAAAGGAAATGAGAGCATTAAAATGAAGAACCTCAACTTCTTCCAAAATAAGTTATCATCAGGGAGACAAATGGAGCCTCAGCAAATCTCTCCTTCGGTGGCCTTCACCTTGCAGGATGCTGACTCTTGTCCCTCCTGATGAGGATTTAGCACACTGCTTCCTGAAGCGTCCATCACCACAACCTTGGGGCACCATCTGCATGCTCCATGAGACCTTCCTGTACCCACTCCAAGACCATGACCTTCCCCTACAGTCTGTCTCTATCAAGCATCACCTTCTGAGCTCAAGCAAAAAGTCACCCATAGATTGCTTTTCTGTTCAGGAGACTCCACTTCCTTCTGTCTCCTTCAACCTCCTTTTTGCTCCTACCCTCCCTCTCCCACATATCTTGGCCATCACAAAGGCAGAATCTGTTTATTGCAGACCTTACTCTTTATGGAAATCTTCCAACCACAGCACATCATCCCCTCGCTCAGTCTTCCCGAGCAGAGAGCAGGGCCAGGCAGCACGTGAGCTGCCCAAGATTTATCCATCACGAGGAGGAAGCTCACACAGCTCCAAGGAGGAATAAACCTCTGCAAAGAGGGCTTGCATTTATTTATTTTTCCAGGAGGAAAGCTGCTCTCGGTGGGTGTGTGCGTGCATGTGTGCGTGTGTTTGTGTCAGGACAATGGGAAAAAGGACAGTGGAGCGGAGCTGCCAGGAAACACTCGGCCATCTGCCCGAGCAGAAAGCAGTTTTTCCTTTCCTTTTGTATTGAGAGGAATGTAGCTGAGAGCCGCCATCCGCCCGTGCTGGGAGGAAATCTGAGCGACTTCACTTTGCCAGGGAGAGGAAGCGTGGGGGAGGGAGCCAGCCCGGTCCCTGTGGTTAAGCGGTCATTGCACTCACGGCCAATAAAAGCGGGGAAAAAAAGCCCTACCAAAAGCCCCAAATCCTAGGGAAAAATTGCACTTCCTCCTCCACCCTTTCACATGCGGTTTGATACTTTCTCCCTCGCAGGGCGATCCCGAGCACAGGCGGCTCGGCAGAGGAGGGCTTTGGAGGGCAATGGCCCAGGGAAAGCAGCACAAGGGTTTCCAAGCACTGGCAAGAAAGAGACACACAGAGAAAATCAATCCACGTCACTGTGTTGCTTGTTCGCCCACACCCTCTCCATAACCAGGAATTTGGCAATCTGAGCACAAAACAAGGCGAGGAACGACCCTTTCCTCGTACAAGGCTCCCCAACCCCAGCAGAACCCCAGCAAAGGACAGAGCAGAAGGAGCAGATCTGTTGCAGGTAACCATCCACAAATTCTGCCCCAGGGGCTTCAGTACAGCTTCTGATCATAAAAGTTTGTAAGAGAGGGGAGAAAAGATCTCCTAGTACTCTCAAGGCAAAAATGCCGGCAAAACATCATGATGGCTTGGTGGCACATTCTTCTGCCACTTTCTGTGGTAGAAAAGCCCCAGGGAAACAAATCAACAAAATAAAGAAGGGCAAAATTTTCAAAAGTGACTACATGACTTTGAAGTTTAAGACCCATTTTCACAACCGAGGATCAGATTTTTTCAAAAACAAACGTTCCTACTAGGCTTGCACTTACACTTGCAATTCCATCTCCTTATTTTAACTCCCAAATAAGTCCCAGCTTTGACTGAATTAGCTCCACATTGTATTCGTGTGGCGCTTAGGGACATGGTGTGGTGGCAGATTTGGCAGCTTTAGGCTAATGGTTGGACTCCGTGATCTTGGAGGTCTCTGCCAAACTAAATGATTCCGTGTCTGCAGGAGCAGCTAACATTTTCAAAGAATTGTAAGCACACATTCCTTTTTCACTGACTGCAACAGGAGACAGGTCTAGGTATGGCTGGGAAAATCAGGAGCACATTTCTTCGTGCACCTACGCAAACTCTGCTGCTCACCAGGTGCCAGATCCAGCTCCACAGAGCTGGCAGAGCTTGCTAATGTGGGAGATGTCTCAGACAACAGATCACAGTCCTGAAAAGGGAACTTCCAGAAGAAATGATTAATCTACATATGTCTAGAGAGCTTCCTCACATCTGGCAGCTTGGAGGACACACTGACAAAGTGATGCTGTAAACCTAAGCATGTCCAGGTCAGATCTGAACTGACACCTGTGTGCCCGGTCCCTTTCAGAAACATGACATTCTGTTGTGACTTTCTAATAATTTTTTTTTCTCATAAAAACAAAACCATTGGTGTAGCACAGCATGTGATTTGAAGCAAATTCCTTGACTGTTTCTCTCTTGGTGGGATGAGAGGGAACATAGAGACTTGATGTAAGGAAAAGTCTTTTTTTTCACTATGAGGATAAAAGAACTCTTTTCACCATGAGGAAATCAGAGCTCTGGAACAGTCCAGCTGTCTCCATTACTGGAGGTTTTCAAGACCCAACCAAAGCCCTGAGCCAAATCTGGTCTGAGCTCAGACCTGAACCTATGTGAGAAGGAGGCTGGAGTAAAGGCCTCCTGTAATCCCTCCAAACCTGGATTACCCTATGATAACAGATCATGAATTACTGTAAAAGTGAGTAATCACTCTCATTTTCTCTGTGGAAAATAACAACAAAAAATCCCTTTCAAAACATTATTACTAGACATTTTCCTCCCCAAGTGATACTTTTTTGCTTTCCTCCAACTGATCAGCAAGGAAGCAATAAAAAATAGCTGCCAAAACAAGATATATAATTATGCTATCCCTAACACATTTCCACTGTCTTTTGTCCCTAGTCATTCTGCAGTGCCTAACAAACTTCAACAGCTCCATGGAAGCTATTAGGGAGGCCATGAATCCACCAATAACGCTGCCTTGGCAAATAGTGATGAGTGCTGTAAATTTTCACTATTAGAAAAGGAAAATATTTTCTTCCCAAGTTCATTTTACTTTCAGAGAGATCAGGGTACAATTTTTTGAGAAGCTTAAAGTTATTTCATAATGAAATTAGAAACTAACTAACCAACCAACTACTAAACAAAAGTGAGGAATACTGAAAGCATTTATTTGGGAGATTTGTTTTTTTTCCTTTGCTGAAGTGTTCCTTTGGGCTTCCTGCAGCAAAAAAACTAGAAAATGGAGAGTTATCAAACAAGCACATATTGTTCACTGCTCTCTTCCAAGGGATGTGGTAAAGCCAATACATACATAAAGGACTTCAATTTCCATTGTTTACTTTCTTTCACATACATCACACTGCTGGAGCAAAAGCAGAGCACCCATGTACAATTGTCTCCATCAGCCCTTATCTCACAACTGAAGCAGAGCTATTTGTACATTAGCTTCCAACCCAGAGAATGTGCATCCAAGTCTTGTATTCCAGGGTAACCACTAGGGCATACTCCACCCAAGATGTTTTGATGTTGTGCTGGACTGGGTCCTGATACTGTTTATTGTGCACAGGAAAAACTCATTACTACAAAGCAGCCAGTACTGACTGCATTACACAAGGGCACGTTTTCCAGGACCCAGAAAAAAAATATCAAAGTAGGAATCTTCTGGAGTTAAACCCTTTGCAGAAGCCTTGTCCCCTGAACTATTCAATAAACATCATCCCCTTTCATGTTAAATGCTCATAAAGATGCCATTTCCAGTCCAATGCAAGGGGAAATCCCAGCTGCACTGAAGGTGACTGCAGTGATTATGGTGTGGCTTCCATTTCACCCTCCACATTCACCTCATTTCTGCTCAGCCCCTATACAGATGTTTCTGTTACCTACAGAAACACAAGCACAGCCCCCTCTGCTGAAGTCCATAAAACCTCTTTGGATGGGATGGGACAACTCTTACAGGTTCTCACGTGATGTTAAAAGAATAGAAGGGTTTCCTGCAGGGCAAGAGGTCTCCCACAGCAGAGGGCCAGCACTAGAGTGACCCACCTGGTATAACACCCTGATGATTTGCAAGTTCCTCTGTGAAATTCCCATCCCCACTGTCCCAAAAGCATCAGCATTACACACTCAGCTTTGAAGATCTGGCTCAGGAAAGAGGCTGTCTGTAAATGTTTTCTTTTTCCCTCTGCAGAAGATGGCGATTGCAGCAAATGCACAGTTTCCATAGATTAAATACTCTATCAACAGGCCAGTTAAATCACAGAATGCTTTAGGTTGGAAGAAACCTTAAGGACCATCTGGTTCCAATCCCTCAGCCATGGACAGGGACAACTTTCACTAGATCAGGCTGCTTAAAGCCCCATCCAGCCTGTCCTTGAACATTTCCAGGCACGGGGCATCCACAACATCCAGGGACAACAACAGGGTATCCTGTTGCAGTGCCTCACCAGCCTCACAATAAGGAATTTCCTCCTAACATTTAATCTAAATCTCACATCTTTTAGATTATATTTCTTTAGATATTCCTCACCAGAACCACATTCTTTATACAAAGGTAGAAGCTGCCAATGCTGCCTCAGTTATCTGCAGTTGAATGCAATGGATATTTGATAACAACTGTACTTTCTTTACTGAAAAGAGAATGTCTACAGACATAACTGGAAAACTAAATCTAAACTTGGTCTTTTAGGGGAAATTCCCCAAATGTTTTCTTCTATTAGAAGAGGAAGAAAAAGAGCTTAAGTAATGCTATACTTGATTTATTTCTTGGTTGGTAAGAAATACGTTTGGCATTCAAATAGGCATTCTTCTTCCCATCTCTTCTGTATGTAATAACTCAAATGTTCAGACTGCATAGCACCTACTTAATAAAAATCTTCCCTAAGTGGGTTCACTGCATTCATATTAAAACAATAAGTAAGATACAGGAGAAATTTCAGCCCTGAAAATAGGTTAGCAAGAAGTTATCTTTGCTTATACACCTTCCCAAGCAAAAACAATATTAGAGATGCACAGTGTTTGCAAATATAGTTATCATATAAAACTAAGAATACTCCCAAGAGGTGATTTGTGCTCTAAAAGTGCTCAGCCTTCCTGAAGTAGCATCTCACAAATTCTGAACTACAGTGAAAAAGTGCTTGTTTCTTTCACCTAATCAGAAATGCTCCAGAAAATAACTTATCTGGTCCAAATGCACTCACATACCTGAAATGCAGCTGCATGGTCTCAGCAATTCAATTTGCATGAATCACAAGCAGGTTTGAGTGTTGCTGGATGAGTAAATTACTTACGGTTTCTGAATAATTTAAGTATTTTTTGCCAAGTTTGATCTAAATTCAGTATGCCCCCAAAAAACCCCAAACCCAACAGGGAGAAGTTTTCAAGAAAACATTTGAGGTAATCTAAAGAAGCTTACAAGAGTGAGGTCCTTTACTGTGAAATGACATTTCTTACCAAAATTTAGCTAAATTGAGGGGGTGTGTGTTAAACCCTCCCTTTACAAGGAGCTGAAACACTATTTAGGCTTTCTCTCCTTCCTATTTATTTTATTGAAGGGAAGAACGGAGGGAAGAAAATAGATGGGGCTACCCTGCCACCTTTCTCCAAGTAGTTAGTTATAATTTTTTTATTCATGAATCATGAAACTGAAAAACCAATACCACAAAATTACTTCCAAAGCACCAAAAACCTCCTAACCTCACTTTGAGGTCATTGCTCAGCTTAAGTTAATGGAGCAATGACAGTGACATCACCTTGTCCTTCTGAGTAACCTCCTCCACACACTGTATCATTTCACCACTGTATCACCAAGTCATGCTGACTGTGAAACTACTGCTTAAGAAAAGGTGCATTGTACATTCTTCTGCTTAATTCTGCATTCAAGGATCTCACAGCAAATTGTACCAAAATCTCCTACATTAAAAATACCCCAGTGTTTACATGTGGAAAAAGGAACAAGTTACATGTGCAACAGAGACAGCGAAACAGCTGATCTGCTTTAGTCTGTCAGGAAAAAAGGATGGGTTGGTGATTACCTGTTTCCAGGGAAAGAGAGAGAAAAGGAGAGAGGGAGAGAGAGAATAAACTCAGTGTAATCCAAGGTCAGGCTTGATTTTTCAAAAAGCAGATCTTGATCAGGAGCCTGAAGTAAAAATAAAACACCCCTCATGGCTCTACAGCTTCCTGAGGAGGGGAAGTGCAGAGGGAGATGCTCAGCCCTTCTCCCTGCTACCCAGTGATAGAACACATGGGAATGGTTCAAAGCTGCAGCAGGAGAGGTTCAGAGTGGAAATTTGGAGGCATTTCTTTACCAAGAGGGTGGCCAAACATGGGAACAGATTTCCTAGAGAGGTGGTCAGTGTTTCATGTCTGTCAGTGTGTAAAAGGCTTTTAGTCAATGGCCTTAATAACATGCTTTAACTTTTGCCCTGAAGTGGTCAGGCAGCTGGGCAAGATGGTCACTGTGAGACCCTTCCAAACTCAGTCTAGTCCAGTTCATTCTATTAATAATAAAAGAATAGTAACAAGAATAAAATAAAGTAATAAGAATAAAATTCTAATGAAAGACTGCTTTGAATATGAATGGCAAGAGGGACTGGGTTAGACATCTGGTTTGAAGGACGGAAAAAGAGAGAATTTGTATTCCTGCAGTGGTTGCTGGTCAGCTGAAGTCCTTCACTGCTCTAAAATGCCAAGTTTCTGTTTCTGATAATGTTTCCAGATTGTTTTGGATGAGAAAAATGATTTTACCCCATGCAAACAAACATTAAGTGAGTGGAACTGAAGCAATATATTACATGTTAGAACGAGCTACTAAAAAACCCCAAGCAACCAAAAAACCACCTCATCAAATTCTGACAACATTTTATGAAATTTGTGCCTTTTAGAGGTGATTCTAATTTTCCTTGAAACATACTCAAAATTGTCTTTGACTAGTGGAGGAATTTATGAATTTAACAGGGGAAAAACCCTTGGTTTCCCACTGAATTTGAGTAAGCTAAATCATTCTGTAAGGAAAGTTTCCTGCTGTGCAAACATGAGGATACTGATGGGGCAAAGTTTAGCACAGACTAAGCAGCAATAGCTGTCAGCATCCTTCACCACCACAAGTACAGGACTGTTATGTGAGAGGTGACACCATGGCAAAACTTCAACTTGGAGTCACTCACAGTAATCTCAGGGGACAGAGACAGAAATCTGATGCAAAAACAGTTACCATGTGTTGGTTTCCCAGTAGGAAACCTCTCAGGCTTCTCTCAGAGTTTGACAAAGCTGAGAAACAAGAACCAGATAGATCAGGGCTTCTGACATCATCTGGAAAAAGCTCAATATCTTACACATTTCTTTACAGTAACAAATTGTCTTGTAGGATTTGACTAGGCATTGCTGTACATGCAGCCTAGCATGTCAAGGCAGGGAAAACCAGATCCTCAGTTACTTATTCCCAAGCTCCCTGAATTCAAGAAAAAAGCTCTCATGGACCAGTAGGTTGTGGAGGATGCTCCAGGGCTTGGTTTTGGCCAGATGTTGATTTTTGAAGTGCTACATGTGCTGGTGCAGAGACTTCCTTCTCAGTTTTAGTAAGGGGCATTTATTTCTCTTTGCTACTAAGCTACTCTGAGCTCTGGATAACCCAAGACTCAGCTCCTACCCAAAAGCCCTGTGAAGCCTTTGGGATCACAGCATGCTTTGCAGCTGAAACACATCGTATTTTTGTATGTAGAAAACACACATCTTCTGCAGGGACTTAATGTTTTTAAAGAGAAATCTCCAACAGTCTGAAAAGTCTCTGGGAGCTCTTTCCTTTTTAATTTAGAAAGGTGGCGTTTGGCTGACACTGGCGAGCAAACTCATATTTATGAAGTGCCCTCTCAGTGTCCCGTGAAATTTGCCATTTCCCTCCATGACAGTCAGCACTATCTATCACGAGAACATAATCCTCTGGGACAGGAGAGCCGAGCCCCTTTGTTGCTCTCCTCTGCAAACAGATGTGTGCACGTTCCCCAGCTCCCAAAGTCACGGCTGCCTTTTGGCAGAGAGCTACAGCAGCTGCACATCTGCAGAGGGGAAAAGCTTTCAGCAGAAACTAGAGGGGGATCTCATCCTCCCCCCGCCTGCAAAGCAAGCTCAGCATTTGTTCCTCTCCAGATGACACCCCGATGGGTTGATTTAATCAGTCACACATGCATGCCTATCCACAATGCTGCCAAAATACCAGGCCTGTGACAGCATCTCACCTGAACTGCTTATCAGCAAGGGCTTGGCAAGAGGCCTTGCAGGATAAGAAGAGAAAATCCACATTCAAGGGCAGCTGCTAATATAAAATGATTCTACAGAATACAAGTGGGGGAGTGAGAGGCCACTTGTGATGAGGAGAACACCTAAGCACACGCTTAATTTTAAGTCAATGCTCAAAGGAAACCACTATCTTCAGTTAGACTGTGTGAAGTCCAGTTCCAAGCTTCCCAGAGCAGGAGTGATGTACTGCACTGGGAGCCAAGGCACTGGGATGGGTGGATTTAAGCATGTGCTGTGACCTACATGTCTGCCTAAACGATTTGCCAGACTGGGGGCATAGTACAGAATATTTAAATGGAGCAGGATTGCAGAAACACTTCACCACTTTTACTCCCAAAGGGAAATCTAATTAAAACACAGAACATCTAGCCATTTAAAGTTATTCTGGTTACAAAGAACAGCAAGTCCTTGCTCCCTGAAACAGTCTCTCCAGTGGATTGCCAGAGTCCCCAGTAAGTTTCTGGAAACACAGCTTATGTGCCTGAACTTGGTCAGGAGCCATCTGCTCTCTGGGATGTGTAGGATCAGGAGTCTCAGGGTCTGGCAGAGTCTCATCCAGAACTCTTTCAACCACTTCCAAGTGAGGTGGCACCTTTCCCCACTCAAGCTGCCCCTAACCATCGTCAGCTCTTAACATTTTAAGTTTCTGGGCCAGATTTTCAAATGAGCTCAGAGCAAAGCTTTTGTGAGTGCCTCTCCAAGACCAGCTTTTCTGCCAGGCACAGTCTCCTGCACAGATATCCTACCAAGGCAAAGCCTTTCCAAGCAAGGTCAGCATCCCAGATGCTGAATTGTTCAGCCAGTCTGATTATTTACCATGATGCCTGATGAGGAGATGGGCATTTGAAAATACAGCTGCCAGCACCTCCTGGCAGAACCTATATTTACACTAGGGTCCATTCAGATCAATAGCTCTCTGCTATACATATTCTAGAGGGAATGAGAGCAGTGGAACAAACCTCCACCAGCATTAGCAATGCTATTTTACAGAGGAGGCAAGACTGGCCTCCACTTGAAAACAAAGCAGTGCTCCTACAATGGCTCACATGGCAGCACCAGCCTTATCAGTGGCACAGCACCAGCAGCAGCAAGTCCCAGCCCACTTCAGGCATCACAGAGAGGGCTGAACCACAGCTGGCTTACCTGTCTAGCTTCCTTCCTTTTGCCTTTTACTCTGATCTTCCATTACACATCCCAAAATGGTCCAGGCCTCTTACTCACACTTCTGGATGAGATCTTGTCAGCACTGCACAAAGAGCCCATGGGATGGCCAGGGCCATCTGCTACAGGCTTTTCTCTCTGTGAGTTGGTGTTTTTATTTAACTCCCTCTGATTCTGGGCCCCTCTTCATCTCTCGCTCCTCCCATCTCCCTCTCTCTGCTCATGAGGACAGAGTTTCCATCCTGGCCCTGGGCCAGCACATGTATGGGCAAAGGCAGAGCTCAGGAAAAGCCATCTTCTGCTCCCTTTCATCATGTAAACACTGCCAGTTCCCAGCCCAGGAGCACAGGGCTGAGCCAGAGCTCTGCCTGCAGTGCAGGTGGACTGAGGACCAGCAACTCCTGTCCAGGCTGGACATGGCAGCTTGGCTGCAGTGCAAACATCTCCTCTCCCAGCCCTCCTGCTCCCAGTGAGCAGCCTGAGCCTTCACCCCAACCAAGGAATTGCTTGTTCGAAGGCAGACACAGATGCATCTCACATTCAGCAAAGGTCATGTGTAAGAGCACATGCAGGTAACAATCAAGCCAAATTCTGGTTTGTGCCAGCCAAGAAAAAACAGGAAAACCAGAAGACCCCAAGCAAACCTGACTGGCAGTGCCCCAGCACTGGGATGACAATCTCACCCTAAGAAGACCTCAGAGATGTACTAGCTCCTAACAAGTTCAGTCAGTAAAAACTGACCTTAAATCACCACTAACTCTTGCATCTGTTTTGCTAAATCCTTGAAAGTAACAGTGTGCCAGCTACAGCTGGTTTCCCTAACCTAGGGCGGGAAAAAGCACTGAAGCAAAGAATGAAGATTATACCAGCACTCACAGCATTCATTCCAGCAGGACATTACTCTTTCAAGTCTCTGTCCTTCCAATTATGCTTGACTTCCTTCTTAACCATGGGACAGTACTATTTTCAAAAAAGATAGCAATTATGTCCACAATTCATGTTTTCTGCATAAAAGAACGGAGTCACAGTGTTTCAAACTTCTTGCAAGGAAGATTTCCCATAAGCCTCCTTTTGGGGTTTGTTGCACACACACAGGATCCCATATATGCCCAGAAAATGTTTAAGCAATGTATTTACTTCAGAGCAGTACAAACTCAGGGGTTTCAGCACATGATCACCCCAGCCATCATGCCAGGATTATCCCAAGAGGACAGCCTCTGTGAGCAACTGCAGGGATGATGGGCTGGAACCACCTCATAGGGGTTCAGAGCTGCTCAGAGCTGGCTCAGCACAGCAGGGACTGGACCATCATGATGGCAGAGCCCCAAAGGTGCCATGAGTTCCCACTGAGCTCCAGCTCACTGAAAGACATGGACTGGTGAAAACTCACATGAGTGGCAGGTAAGTATCCACTGCTTTGATCAGGAAAGGCCTGGGGAATTATGACTTTCACCTCATCAGTCCCATGCCCACAGACACAGAGCACCTTGACCCAGTTGAGTGGTGAACCATGGCTGGGAGAGATCTTGAATAGGACCAGACTATAGGACCTTAAGTATTTATGTAAGACAGTGATGATGCCTTTTACTGCTTTATATACAGAAACCTTGAACTGATCCTCAGCCTGCTCTGTGCTAGGCTTCCACCGAAGGACACAGGTCTCAGTTGAAATCCCAGGCTGCAGAGCTCAGAGGCTCCAGAGACTCTAGACTGTCTTAGGCACTCACTTCAAGGTCACTCAAGGCCCCTGCAGAAGCTACATATCAAAAGCACAGCCTTCACGAAGCTGGGAGTTCAGTCACATGGTCATCTTCACTAAAACCTGGGCTGCAGCCATCCCAAACACCATGCATATCCTCACATTTCAGCTTTTGCTTCAATTTCCAGGAGCTGATAAAGCATCTCCAAGGTGAAGACCAGAAAAAAAAAAAAAACCCATAAGCAAGAATAACATGCTATTGCCCTTTCCATTGCACTTCAGAGCTACAGTCAAGAAAACACTGTCTCTTTTCCTGCTTTGTGCTGTAAAACAGTGCTTACAAATACCTCAGCTACGATGTTATTTGAGCTGTATCTAAGCAAAGCCAGGATCACTCATTTACTGTCCAGACTTGAATGAACCAAGAAATTTCTTTCCAGCTCCATCCCACTCCTTCCTTCCCTCCTGAGAGTCTTCTCAGCCTGTAAGGAACTGCTATGCAAGTGCATTAAAAGTCCTATTTCAGCATTTCTTTCATAGTAGAGGGCTCTTCCAGCCAGCTCTTGGCATCCTGCCAAGAGACATTTCAGCCACTAGTACTTAAATCCTTCCGCTAAAAAATGCTTCCCTAAAGAACTCACAACCTAGTTCTGAAGGCCTGAGATCATTACAATTAACCAGCTTCAACAACAGTTTAAGAGAATTTCTTCTCCACTCTCATGAGCTTAATGGCACACTACAAATAAAGCCTTTTCTCCCCTTGGTCTGGCCTCCACTTCGGAAGAAGCAGCTTCCACACAGTTCCAGTCAGGAAATAAATGTCAGGTGTTACAAAAGGAAGGGAGAACCAGCTGCTTTGAATGATGCATTCAGGGGATCCAAAAGAACATGGCATGTATCAGACACTTCTGAAATGCCCAGCATCTCTCCATTCTTTAAGAGACTGGCTCTGTTGTGTGATGATTTCATCAGCAACTTTCTTAAATTTGGGGAAGGATTGAGCTTGCTTCTGCGCTCCCAGAGTACCCAGCAAAATACAGATTTTAAGTCCTGTCTGTATGAATTAGTTGATGGCTGATATTAAGAATAACTCGTTGGAAAAGCTTCTCCTGGATTAAGCTCATCTCTGAAAAACACATCTTTCGTGGTCTTCCTTTATTATCTCCTTGTCAAAATGGAAATTTTTACATGTAAATACATCAGGCATGGGAGAAAGACTTTTTTAAGTGTAGTGTTAGACACTATTGTAAGTGTCTGACAAAGGACCTAAATGCTCTTCTTGTTCCTGGAGGACAGAAAGCACACACAAAGGTTGTCTTTGCAGACAAAATGTCCTAAAAGCCTTCCCAAGGCAGCAAGCTGGGGGCCATACCGAAAGCAGCACTTTGGGACACTGCACATGCACTTGTGGTCTACAAGGAATACTGCACTCTGGATTTGAGCTGCTGAACAGGGAGAACCTTCTGCATGGACTGCTAGGACATGGATGTGCTGAAGGCCAACCCAGGCTTCAGCACACAACCTTCTCACCCAGGCAGGCAGAGAGTGGTCCCAGCAGAGCTATAAATCTTTCCTCTGCTTTTTACATCCCCGGCAACTCCAGTGCCCTTTGTTTTCAGTGCTTTCTCTTCCGTTTCTCAAAAAGGCGCTCTACTACCCTGGGAAATCCTGTGGCTTTCCTCTCATTTCCATACTTAGCATTTTCAGTTGCTTCCAAGCCTGACCCAACATAACAGTTATTCATTTTCACAGGCTGAAACGCTGCCTGGATTATTTTAAAAACCCAAACAACAACCCAACATGCACCAAACCCCATAAACACTACCCCAATCACAACAATTCAGAACACAACACAAGGGTGGAGGAAATGCATTCCTTTCCTCTGCCAGGATACAATAACAACTCCCTTTTCAGTGGTTCAGAAAACAGAGCCAGTACACATTATTGGACCTCACTACCACACACCAAGAACCAGCGGTCAGTAAGGTGGCAGCCAACACAGAAAACAGCTTTTTAATCCACCATCAACACCAGCAGCTCCCCTCATAGCAGCAAATAAAAGCCCCATGCAAATCCCTCTGCTCATCTCTTTATCCTTCCAGCTGAGTTCCAGGCTGGAGATGCTCTTCTCTAAAAGCAACAAACTTAAACAACTGCTTAAATGGTAATAGTAAAGGTGGCTGGGAATACCTCAGGGTCAGGAGCAACTAGCAGACCTGTCTTGGAAACAAGCTGTGTTCTTGTAAAGAGCAGAATTAAGGGCCCACGTTTAGCACTTAGTCCCTGCTCCTGTGAGGAGGCTCCAGTGCAGACCCAAGCAGTCAGAAAGTCTCACTACCCCATGACCATCACTTTTCCAGCACCAAGAGACATTCTTATTGGACACTCAAAAAGCCAAAACCTCTGAAAGTGTCCCAAATACACCTGGCATAGTTTCACCTCCCAGTTTGCATTTGACACCTTGGGACCAGGCAGCAGCCATCTGTAACTTCCTTGCTCCCTCCCCAAACAACATTCCCGTCCACCAACTCCATCCCTAATCCATTAGCGCCCATTATCCCTGGGTACAAGAGCGGGAAGGCAAGAAAGCGTTTTTCTCCCCAGGACAGGTGAATACTCCCACAGATCCCCGCCGGGAGTCAGAATGCCACCCTGATAAAGCCACAGGCTGCACACAACTGCAGGCGTTCCTTCCAGCGGAAGGCAAAGAGGAGAGCAGACTATCCAGGGCAGAGTGGGAGAAGTGCAGGGCTAATATCACAGGGGATTCAGGGTTTTGCCGAACCGAGAACTCTGGCTGTTTGCTCCAGCAGGGCCGGTCTTCCCCCAAAGAATGTGTTTAGCGATTCCTCCTCTGTTTTGTGCAGGAGACCGAGGCAGGGTTGAGTTCACTCAGGGGCCCCGTGCTGGGTGGCGGGGCTGCCGTTGCTCCTCCGCCCCATCGCTCCCGACCCCCTCGGGTCGGCTTCTCAGCAGCTCCCGAGGTCCCCCCGGCCCCTCTCCCCTCGGCCGAGCCCCGCTCCGGCAGCGGGCCCGGCCCTCCCACACCCGGCGGGAGCAGCAGCCTCCTCGTCCCGGCGGGAAAGCGGCGGAGGCCAGGAGTGCGGGGGGATTCGGCTCGCGGCCCCCGCTTTCCCCCTCTGCAGCCGGAATGAAGGAAAGCCAGTTAGGGGGCGGAAGGGAAGAGGGAATTAGAGACTTTTTGGAGCGGCACCTCTGCCCGCTCTCCCGCGTTAGCGTCCCCTCGGCGCCTCCCTACCTTCCTCGGCGGCGACAGCGGAGCGGGGGGGCCGTGTCCCGACATGACGGCGGCGGCGCCCGGCGCCGGGCTGGCTGATCTACTAAGCGAA
>JANPWX010000055.1:1684476-1704525 GCA_024734555.1 Trochalopteron elliotii
ATGGCAAAATGTGAATTCTTCTGAGGACTAACCAAGGAAGCTGGTTGCCTCCCATTCTAATAAGCTGGGTTCTGTATATTTGAAATGTATCACTTGAGTTCATGGAGGTTGAGTGTCTGGGGGGATTGATGTTGTCACTGCTCATTCGTGTGCAGGTACTGCACCCTGGGCTGGTCCACCAAGTCCAGATGGATCTGTTTCTCATGAAGATGGGCAGCCGCATCATTGGACTTCTGCCTGGGTTCAAGTGGCTCAGTTTGACAGAGATTGTGGAGGAGTTTGAGAAGCTTATGATGCAGCAGGTATGTGCCAGGCCATGGTCCCCAGCTACTGAATCAAAACTGCCCTTTGTCTTGCTACTGGCTGGCTCTAACTCTGTTCATACCACTACATTTTAAATGGTTAGATGAAGGCTGGCTTGTTCTTTACTTCTGTTCTTTAATCAAATCACATAACATTACTGTAGGAAAGCTTATATGCTCACAAAGTAGCAAAGCAATGAAAAAACAGTTTTTATTAGATCTAAAATTATTTTTTAGACTTTGAAAATAATGTTTAGACTTTGAATGTGTTTTCTAGTAGACAGCCTGAACAGCTAGCTAGCCATAGTCACAGTCCTTTTTGCAGCACTGTGAAAAGTGAACACTGGTGAGACACCTCTCCTTAGGAAAGAATCTCTCCAAGCAAGTACTCAGGCATGTGGGTTTTTTCTCTAATTCTACGTATATGTTTTCAGTCCGTACTCATTAGTCATATTTGTTAGCACTGAGATAGATAGGTATAAATAATGTTTTCACAGAAGTTAATAATCCATTCTACTGTGTATTATCATCAGACTCACAGTGTCAGTAAAATTTTGCAAACAGATCTGAAAACATCCTGATTTACTAATGTCTTCTAAAGATACAATCCTAAGCATCGCTACTATCAAATTTACAAAGATCTCACTGCAGGCTTGATTAGGCTTATGTTTCTATAAAATGAGCTATTATCTGCTAATTTCATTTTTGTGTCTAGACTGCAGAGTCTGAAGTCTGTAACAAGCTTTTGAAAACCTTAATTATTTTCTACAATTGCAAAACCTCTACACAGTAAATCCATGCTGGGAACTGTTGACTGTGTCAGGTGTGACTTGAGGTCATTCGTACCAGTTCAGAAGAGCTTGGGTGGATGTGCAGAAGACTGAGGGTTAGGAGAACATCTGATAGGCTCATTGTAGCTTTTTCCCTTTGAATGAAGAGGAAGTATTCCTGGGATATTCCCCATTGCCAGACAAGAGGGTGAGACAAGGTTATCCTGCCTCCTCGAGCAGTAGCAGACAGTAAGAGAGATGCCCTTGTGTCAAGACACTGGATCACTGAAGAACCAGGATCTGGACTTGGCATAGTGGATTATTTTGGATGCATTACAATAATTTCTTCCTGCTGTGGCTGCATCTCTCTCAAGTGAGGCTGGGGCTGCAGTTCTGTCCTGTCTGCCTGCCTTGCTATTTGGACAGCAAGCTTCAGTTCAGGATAGGATTCAGTTTAGGATCGTGTAGTATCTTTGAATCTAACATGGTCTTGGCCTATTTTGAGACACCATGCCTCTAGTAAGGCACCCATATTTCAAAGGTGTTGGGCTGTGGACCATCCATTACCCAGTCTGCTCCTCTTCCATCAGGGGAGGCTATGAGCCTGTAAAAAGCACCACCCTTACATTGTTTCCATTCTAGCTTTCTGACTAGTTTTGTTGGTACTGAGTATTGCAACTCACCCAGGATCCTGAAGATCTAATCCTAGTTGAATCTAATTTCCAACCTGCTTTTCTATTTCTCCCTGGAGATTGACCTACGCTATGAAGCCAGAAATCTGGAACGCTTCCGGCAGAATTTCCTAGATGTTGATTTTGTGAAGTTTCCAACTCCCCTTTGGCCCTTGGTAACGGCAGATGTTCTAGTGGAAACTTTTGAGGTAAGAATTGCAGGGTCTGGGTGTGATGGTAGCAGTGAGAAGGCCCAAGGAGAACATGACAAGGAGGTGTTTCTTTTTGAGAAGGAGGAATTGGAGGCAGAAAGATGCTTTTTTCTTGTTTGCTTAAGGAGATTGATGTCCTTCCTTAGGGTCTCTTCCACTGTTTTTGTTTGCAAACAGTGTATCCCTGAAGTCAGGTAGCAGGCAACTCCTATAGAAGTGAACACTTGGCCTGAAACCAAGCAGACCAGCAGCGTGTCCAGCCACCCTGTGCATGCCTCTCCTTTGCAAACCAACACCACGCTTCATCTCTGCTCTGTGATGGGTCAAAGCAAGGAGCTCAGCAATCTGACACTTTCTGATCCTTGCCTCACTTCCCTTGTGGATGTTTGAGCCACAGACCAAAGTTAGTCTCAGGCTTAGTTTTCCTGCATGTGACCCTGGCAAGGGTGTTTCTCTCCCTGGAATACCATCAGTCTTTCCAAGGAACAAACCCTTGGTTCTCTCACGTTCTCCATCACACTAGGTACAGGCTCTTTCTGCCAAGTCCTTTCTAGGGTATTATCATCACCTTCCCCCCCTCGTGGCACCCAGGTAAAGGTGTGTTTGAAGGTGGGATGCGGGGGGTGTTTGACTCCAGCTCTGTCTCTGTTTCAGGAGAGTGAGCCCATTTCTCGCTACCTGCACGTGGAGGTTGGCACAGAGCTGCGGCAGAGGCTGGCCAAGATGGGCATGGACATGCTGCTAAAGATGGTAGGCACCTGGCTGGGGCTGCAAGTGAAGGTTGTTTTCCTGCAGAAGCCATACAGTTTGGATAATAAGACAGTGTGGCTAAAGAGAGAACCCATTTGCTTCCTACCTGTACCTGGTCTGTGTAAAGCCTGGGCAGGACACTCCTGCCTGGGCTCTGCCACTGCAGAGGGGTCATCTGCCTGCACACAGTAGGACTGGCCTGTGCACCTCAGTCAGCCTTAGCTTAGGACACCCACTGATCCATCCAATGAATATTCACATATTGCCCAAGTACCTTAAAGTGCACCATTTTTAGCAAATGTCATGTGCTCTGCAGAGATTGTGGATGTGACTCAGAGGGAAAACAATGAGCTGGTTTCTTCATTTATCAGCTCCTCTAAAACTGCCTTTTTGTTAGGGAGAACTAAATCTGGAGTAAAGACAACAAACCTGGCTATCTAGTTATTTTGTAGCTGAAATAATCCCAAATAATCTGGAAAGGAGTGTTGAGAGGGTGGTACAAGTGTCTTGTGAGGAGCCATGAGAACCAGCAGAGAAGAGTTGCAGAAGCTCCTGACAGTACTGAGTGTGTGGGCAGTCTGTCAGATGAAATGCTGCTGCTAACTGCAGCATTGTGCTAGGGCAATAGTGAACCTCCAGTTCTGGCTCCAGGTAGTATGACAGGCACCAAAATAGCTTTTACCACTCAGAAAAGCAGTGATGGAACCAGAATAGTTTTATGCTAAGATTGGTTTCAAATTTTAGGAGCAGAAAAAAATTAAAGAGCGAAGAAACAACATTATGTCTGTGAGTAAAACTAACACCTCTTTCTCAAGTACACTGCAGTTCTAGTCCCTTGCTGTCCAGGACCCTCCATTTCAAGGGCTGTAGTACAACTAGAAGAGGTGTAGAGGAAGGCAGATAGGATGATTACTCTTGTGGAATAGCTTCCATACCAGAATGGTGAAATAATTTCAACTCTAAACTCTGGAAAGCAGGAAGATGAGTAGCTTATGACAGAGATTATGCAGTCATGAGTGCATGAGAATGAATATGGATTTATTGTGTAGGGTTTCTCAATAATGAGGACATAAAATTAGCAGAAGTCATTTTTTTAGGCAACACCAAAACCATATTTTTTCACACAGCTGTAATTATTTACATGGCAGTTGAACAAATTCATAGGAGAAATCCATGAAATACAAAGATAATCTCCTTGGGGCAGGAAGTCCTGCAGTCCCAGGTGGCCAGGAGGGTTAAGGGGGGGAAATAATGTTTTGTTCTTTCCTCTCGCCTCTCGCCTCTTTCCTCTTTTTGTTCTTTCCTTTCTGGTGCTAACTGCTAGCAGAGTCAGGGAAGAGCTACACAGATTTATTTCCTCTTCTCTTGTTTTCCCTACTTTTCAATACACTTGCAATGTGGGTTGGTGTCCTGCACTAGACAAACATAGCCATTCACTATAACCTTTGCCACTGAATGGCAAACGACCTACTCTTACTGCATTACTCTTTGCTAAGGCCCACCAGCGTGCCCCAATTTAGAGCTAATTGCCAAAGGGCACTGCCATTCCCTGCTGGGACTCCTGGCTGTCCTACCTGACCTCTAGCAAATACTGGGTTGCTTCACACAGCTCTGCTGAGTACCAGAGCTGATCTCCAGCAGAAGCCACCTGCTGTGGTGCTGTGAATTAGTAAAGACAGAGAGCAGCACAAACAACCCTCTGCCCTTTGCCCGGGGGGCTTTGGCGCGACCATTGCTTGGAAGGAGCCTCTCTCACACTTCCCTGCCCTCCAGATCTTCGTGGATAACTTCGTGCACGCCGACCTGCACCCCGGGAACATCCTGGTGCAGGGCAGGGCGCTCCCGCCGCGGGCGGCCGTGGTGGACGTGTGTGACACGCTGGTGCTGGAGGTGCGGCCGGCGCTGCGGGAGCTCCGCCTGGTGCTGCTGGACGCCGGGATCGTGGCCGAGCTGGGGAGCGCCGACATGCACAACTTCCGTGCCGTGTTCACGGCCGTGGTGCAGGGACAGGTGAGGCCTCTCGCAGGCGTGGGGCTGGCAAGCTGAGCCCGGGGAAGGGACACGGCTGAGGAGTCTGATGGCCAAAGTGAGAGTTTTCTATTTCCCCTTAAAAATGCTAAGAGGGGCAACGAGCCTTGCTGGCATCGTATCCCCAAACACAGGGATAAGTTGTTCAGCTGCAGCAAGGAGGCTGCCAGAGTGGAGCAATTTCAGCGCCCCAGGATGTAGAAGGTGCTAAATGTCTACCCCTTCCTGGTTAGGAGAGCTTCTGCTGCAAGTTAGGACTGCCTGGGACTGTTCTATCACTATTGCAGTATCAGTTTCGCGAGAGAGGAAGAGGGAATGGGTTAACATCTTGATCTGTCACACATGTTCCCCTCTGCAGCCTTGCTGCTGGAAGGCCCATATGCCTTCCTCCATTTTGCTGTGGTGTCAGCATCTGTAGAGGAGAGGAAGGAGAACAGGTGTATGTGGAGGGGTCTGACCTCTGCTAGGCTCCTCCGTGTGAGGGGAATTATATTATCCTCCTCCCCCCTTGAAACTCACTGTTAGATGGACTAGAGAACCCAGTGCCGGTGTCTCCTGTTCATTCTGAGAACAAGCATTGTGCTCCTACTTGCCTGTTGCTGTCTCAGCTGCAGGATGAAGGGCTCACATACACACCTCAAGAGGGACACATTTTATCTCGGTCTGCTGAAGCATGCCAAAGAATCCATGCTAAACCCTGTGTCCAGGCCCATCCTGTGCTGCCAGGGGCGCTTCTCAAAAGCAAGAACTGCAGGCATCTGATTGCAAGTCACCAGTGATCAGGTTCTGATTGTGCTGTTTGACTTGTTTCTCAGGGGGAGAGGGTGGCAGAGCTGATCCTGCACCATGCCCGTGCCAACCAGTGCCAGGACATCGAGTGCTTCAAGGCTGAGATGGCAGAGCTTGTCACCAAGGTCCGGGGGAACACCATTGCCTTGGGAAAGGCAAGTGCACTGTGTCACAGTCTCACTTACCTGCAATTCAGTGCAATTTGGCACTGGAAACTGAAACATAAAGGGTTTTTGATCAGCTGTTAAATTCTCCTTGTGTATTCCAGCTTCAGGTGGGAAATCTCCTCTCAAGTGTCTTCAAACTATTGATGACCCATAAGGTGAGGTCCTGTCGCTATCTGCCTTTAACAGCTGGAAGTTCATGTGGGGAGGGAGAACTACTGGCAACACATAGGGCTAACAAGGAGGGGGACTGATTTCTGAAACAAACTGCTAGGAGAGGAACTGCAGGAATGCATCCAAGTGTTGCAGGCATGCTGTTTCTCAGGTTTTATATACACTCTGCCAAGCCAAATTTTTTTTTCTCAATACTTCATTTCATGATTGATATTGTTTACTAAAAGGAGTATTTTTGTAACACAGTTTTTCCTACCTTTTTTATAGTCCTTTAGACTAGAGATACCTCCTTATAACTGATTATTTGGGGGACAAGTTTCCACAGTTGCAAACAACTTTGGAAATCAAAAGACCTATGGTGGCTTGAACTAGGGGTGGCTTGAACTAGGGTTGTCAGCCACAGGGCTGCACAGTCCAACTGTGGAGTTGCATTATAGTTTCAAGTGTGCAAATGCTCTCCCCAGCCTCTTCCATTCCCTCTCAGCTTAGGCAGAGCTGGTACCTTGATGAAGGGGTACAGAAGAAAGTAATGTCCACTGAGTCCATTCAGTTGTGGTTTTAGGTGAAGCTCGAGAGCAATTTTGCTTCCATCATCTTTGCCATCATGGTTCTGGAAGGACTGGGACGTTCACTGGACCCTGAACTGGACATCCTGGAGGCAGCTAAGCCACTGCTCATCAAAACTGCAGCTTCTGCCCTCAAATAGACTCCTGTGGCTGCTGCCCTCTCCCTGTGGGGGTTACCTGTGCTGCCTGTGAGCTGCCACAGAGCAAAGCTGAAGGTGGGGAGTCACGTGTACCCCAGGGATGTGGTGTGTTGTGGCTGCTCTCCACTAATGCTGCCTTTAGTCATCTCAGCCAAGCACCAGGCATGGGATGATCAGAAGGTCTATTCTGAAAAGCAGGAAGAATTTGCACAGTTGGACATTTCCCACTCATTGCACAGTTCTAAGAGCTAATGTGCTCTGGTAGTTTTTAAAAACATCTTCAAAGAGATGTTCATCGATCAAGTCTGTTTTAAAATATATCAGGTTAAATATTTAATTTGCTGACTTACCTGTCACTGTGGTATGAGAAATGATATTCTAGCATCACCTAAGCAAGACATTCAGGCTGAAAAAAGCCAGTTAAACTGTTTGTCTTTTGTACTTTTAACTTCTACTTTTATTGTAGAAGTGTCCTAACATCGTGCATGTAGCAGTCTGTTCTTAGTCATTTTGAATGACAAAAACAGACTATTTCAATTTTTTTTCAAACTCCTGTACTCTGGTACATTATGATAGGAGTTTGGATGATAAACAGCATAATAAAATATTTACCTAGGCAGAAAAACCTAATTCCATAATAAAAAACAACTTATGGGAATATTTGTCCTGGTCTTAATTTTTCTGTTTCTGAAACTCAAGAGTTTTTTTTTCCGCTTTGTGTGATTTTCTCTACTACTCTCCCTGGTGCTCCCTTGGTTTCACTCTACTCAAAACCTTAACTGATACACAGATAATTAGGTTTTTATTTTTCCAGCAGGTTTCAAAACAGAGTCCAAGCATTTTCCTGATGGATCAAAAGACACTGCGAATGTTTAAAATCAAATAAAGCTAGCAGAAGAGCTGGATTACACGTGGCATTTACAGTCAGTTATTTTAACAGCAGTTTTAAAATGATTTTATGGCTGCATTTTAATAGTGAAAAATACAGCCCATGAATGATTGGAAATAGTGTGGTACTGAATATATTCCCAGACATACCCTGTGTGAAATAGCAGTAGAGCAGGGTTTCTGCAGTGGTCTGTTCTCAGGTGGTTAAGCAATGAAGAGAAAGTGCATAAGCAGACAATCTGCTGTTTTATGGTGATTATAAAGTAATGATTAATAGCATATAAATGAAGTCTGAAAAATAAGCTTAGATTCAGCTCAGTATATTTCATGTACTCTCCTTTAATCACTGCATATTCCATTTCCAAGTGCATAAGGATAAAAGCAGGAGTAGAGTTTAACACCTTGTAAGTTTTAGGCTTGTTTCTTTAAGTCTAGTTAAAGTCATAAGCACGCAGAGCATTGTCCTAACTAGCACATGATTTTATGTAAAAGAACTCAAGCATGAAGAGAAGCAAGCAACCCCCAAATACTACCCTAAGGAAAATCTCCATGTGCCACCAGCACCCACATTCCCTCAGTAGGGTGTGTGCCAGGTCTGGGGCACAACCATCCATGTTCTTGCTGAGCAAATTCCAGCCAACTTTTCCAGACACTCAACAGAGTGGAAACTGTTCCAAATGATGGGATTTCATGTCTAAAATACAAAACTGCCTCACATGTAGTTTTCCATAATCTGAAGCAAGTTATATTTTTTTCAGACCTTAACTTTGACATTTTGGTTGTTAAAGCCCTCATCTTCTATTTAAGTTCATCCTTCCTTTTCCCTCTTTCTTTAAGCAAAAATCTGAGGATGGCTCATGCACATTATGGTTCCTAAAGTTTAAAAATACCCATTTTAGCTATTAAAGTCTCAGAGCAGTTTGTAAACATCTGGATGAGAGACTTAACTTTGTCTTTTTAGGGAAAAGCTGAAGGCATAGCCTCTCCATTATCCCTGGAGGAATGCAGTCTGACACTTACTGCTAGGAAACTGCTGGCCATCCAGAAGATTTGATGGGATTTCAAAGGAGCTCCCTTTTACAAATTTTCTTAATTTTACTTTTTTCTTTTTCTTTTTTTTTTAAGAAACTGCCATTATCACTTGTGCTGTATTCTACTAAGAGGCATAAATTTTTATAACGTGCCAGAAATTGTGTATCATGTTTCTAAGTGTACACAGAATGTCAGGCCGAATTTTAATTTTGTGTCTAGTTTGGTTCTAGGCATTACTTGAAACAAAGTATCACATACATTGTATTGATTTTAGCATAATTCTGTGTAAACGAAGATATTTCCATATAGCTCTGACTCTTTCAGCAAATAAATTGTGCCATCTCCTTTCCTAAATACCCATCTGAAATTTCTTACCCAGAGCTGATCAGCAATTTCCTTTGGCACAGCCACAGGGAATTTTGTACCTCAGATGATGGGAAGAGGGAGTACTTCATGATGTGACAAGCTTGACCTCCTCCTCCTCCCCTTTGTCACCTCCACTCACCAGAGTGCAATGCACTGGAAAACCCCTCCTTTCTGATGCAAAAAAGTGTCTCTAGATGTGCCCTGCTGCTCTCCCTCGGGGGAAGCCAGTGACCTCAGGAAGAAAGGCAGGTAAAGGACAGAGCAGTGGAAGTGCCCTCTGGCTGCAGTCAAAGGGAGATTAAAAACATCTCCAGGAATCCTAATGCCACCTGTCACAGCTCTGCTCTGGCACACAGACTCACACCTGCCAGGACACAGCAGGTCTGTGAACTGCTCCAGGCCCTGCTCACCCACTGTGCAGCCTCCTTACTCCAGCAGGGAGGCCCGGAGCAGCAGAAGGTTCTGTTCCCTGAGGTACTGCTGGAGGGCACGGAGCTTTTGGCCTTCTTTTTCCATCTTCAGATGAGAACCCTCTCTCCTCTGGAACACTTTCACTTTGGCAGCCTGGTGCTGGTTTTGCTGTTTGTCCTGCTCCTGGGATTCTTGTTCCAGCACTTCCTGCCAGGACTGCATTCTGCTCCTCAGGAACTCCTACATAAAGACATTCAAAACTGTACAGTTAGCCCTCACACCAAATTTCATCCTCACTTTTCATCTCTGTCCAGCCCTGGGGCCCCCAGCATTAGAAGGACATGGACCTGCTGGAGTGACTCCAGAGGAGGATCATGAAGATGCTCAGAGGATATTGAGTTGTTCAGCCTGGAGAAGAGAAGGCTCTGGGGAGACCTTAGAGCACCTTCCAGTGCCAAGAAGAGGGAGGCGCTACAGGAGCTGGAGAGGGACTTTTTACAAGGGTCTGGAGTGATAAGACAAGGGGGAATGGCTTTAAACTAAAAAAGAGTAGGTTTAGATTAGATATTAGGAAGAAATTCTTTCCTGTGAGGGTGGAGAGGCAATGGCACAGGTTGCCCAGAGCAGCTGTGGATGTCCCATCCCTGGCAGGTTGGACAGGGAGTTCTGAGCAGCCTGGTCTAGTGGAAGGTGTCCCTTTGGATTAATACAATCCAAATCATCCTACAGTACTATGATTCTCACTAGTAGAAGTCAGAAATGGATATAATCTATGGAAATTCATTCCTTGCATGCAGAAAGACTTCTTTCATGGCAGAGACAGGGAATTTTACTTTCTACCTTTCATCTTTATACACATGCCAAAAAAATGTTATCCTTTTTATCTCTAAATGATATAGTTATATTGGATGTAAAACAGGTGAAATATACAAATACTCCAGATACTGACACTGCTGGAAACATGGCAGAAGAACAAAATAACTTCTGGAATTGCCCTTACCAGCCTTTCTTTCTCTTGTTCACAGCTCCTTTTGTTTCTTTTTGCCTGCAACTCCTCTCTCTGCAAACGCTGTGTCTTTAAGAACTGAAGCCTCTGCCTTGCCTTCCTCTCCTCCTCTTCTCGAAAGAAGGATTCCTTCCTGCTCCTCTCAGCCCCAGCAGCCTGGAGCAGTGCCATGTGCTGCAAAGCTCTCTCTTTGTGCTCCAGCTGTTTCTCCAGCCCTTGCAATGTTCTCTGACGCAATTGCTGCCTGTTTCCAAAACAAAATTTTTTGAATTTCTCATAAAGAAAGAGCGATAAAAAAGAAAGACAATGCATAAAGACACAAAGCAGATATTTTGGCACTCCATGTTCAGTTAATATTCCAGGACTCTTTGTTAGGTTACGAGGATTAAACCTGTGTCCAGAACAGAGGTGTCAAAAGCCCCAAATGGGCTGGTGCCTGATGTCAGCACTTTTGGCCTGAGAACAGGATTGAAGGGAATTTGCCCTTGGAGATAACGCTGTGTTCCCACTCCCTCACACCTCCAGCATCAATTTTATTCCCAGCAGGGAAACCACTGTGACCCCTCTGCAGAGTCCAGCAAAAAGCACAACCTGGGATGTGCAGAGACTGAAGGAGAGCAGCAGGGAGCAGATGTTACCAACCTTCCAACATTTAGCACAAAAAGCAGTCAGTTCCCAGCATCACCTCTGGCTGTCCCTGCGCAGCTGGCGTCGGGTGCCATCTGCCTCTTGCTGCTGCCTCCTCTTCAGCTGCCTCTGCTCCTCTTGCCACCTTTTGTGCTCAATCTCGGCTCTGTTGAAGTCCAGCTCTTTCCACCTCTCCTGAGATGCACCACTAAGGATTGACTTCTAAGAGGAAAAAAAGCAAGCTGAACCCTTAGTCCCAACAGTATATTTTTCTAATGCAAGCTGTAAACACACAAACCCAGAACAGCCCAGTTTTAATGTCACTCCTGAGGCCTTGAAGCTACAAAGGCTCACAAATACTGTAGTGTTGATTCCCATCCATGAAAACACTGAGAATGATGTTAAAACCTGTAGAAAACATTAGGCTTAATCAACAAAGAGGTGCTTGAAAATCCAGTCTTAAGAGTTCTCCATTGGTCAGTAATGCTGTGCTGTTCTGGTGTTGAGCCAATGCTTAAAACTCCCCAGTTTTTGGGTCACGTTCTAGATTGGACAGAAAATCCAGGTTCTGACAACAAAACATATTCTATATTCCTTCCTAGATTTTATTAGCACAAGAAATACCTGCCCCCCTCTGGCCAAACCCAGAACATTCCTGGAGTTCTTTGCAGGTGTTCCAACTCTTCACCTCTTATTGTCTGAGATTTCTACCCATGCTCAAGCAGCCTTTGTGTTTTCTTCAGTAGCAGCTTCATTTCAATGCTGTAGTGTTGCTGATTTGTGTTTTTAAATGCACTGTGCCGTGTACAGAGATGAAGGAGCACCTACAAGGCCTCTTTTCACAGCCATAGTAAAATATTTATTTGTTTTTGTACTCCTTACAGTGCCCTTTATGAGGGAAGTGCAAGTAAACACCACCAAACCTTCAGACACTTATTCCAGTTTACATTGCTAGAACTGTTTGGGGCTGGAACAGAGCTCCCCCAAAATATTTTCCTCTGTCAAATGCATCCCATTTCCTCCTATTCCCAGGTGCAGTTAGCATGCTCCTGCTCTCAGCTACTCCTCTGCAAACAGAATGTCTCCTTCCAGTGCTTTCCTGGGGACAACTCGAATACCACAAGCTGGAAAACACTACAGGACTTTCAAGTAATGTTCCTGCCAGTCTTACATAGCATTTTGACTGGTTTCTCTTAACACATTGATCTGTATGGCTTCCCAGGGGCTGTAAACAGCTTTGTTCTCCAGTGTATTGCTATTCTTAGCAAAAAAATGTACCTTGTGGGTGTTGGTGTTTAATGACACACAAAAGAAGAGATCAAAGAAAGAATCAAAGGTGTTTTATAGGTGGGAGGTGAACAAATGTTTTTCAGCAGGTAAAATACTGGCCTAAGGATCAGGAGACTTCTAGTTCCACCCCTGCCCTAACATGCACTCCTTGCTGTGGGCCTTAGATGACTGCCTAAACTTCCTCTTTTTTGCTTTCAGTATCTGTAAAAGAGAATTTTTTTTTTTTGTTATCTAGTAGAGCTGGCTGAGAACTTTATTTAGAAGAGATTAGATCTAACATACAAAATCATTCTGTCAAAACTGCTGAGCAAAAATACCACAAGTGCCCTGTCCTGCACGACGTGGGTTCCCCAGTGGGGTCCTTAAGTTTGTAATTATGCATAACCATTATTCTACACAGGCATCACTTTTGTTGCACCAAAAACGTTTGTGAAAGATCAAAGGACAGAACATTCTCACATGACATAAACAAATCTCCTCATCCTAAGAAGTAAACCTGGCTTGGACCAAATACTCACTGTGATGCTTTTGTCTTTTAGAAGGTTTGGGAGATGTGTGGCTCTCCCAGGCAGCAGGCTGGTGGTACTGTGTGGTCTCTGCACATGAAGGGCTGACCTGATGGTCAGGCTGTCTTTCTCCAGTGATTGATTCACTTGGGCAAAGAAGCTCTGGAGCCTGACAGGAACCAAACCACTGCTTCCCAGGGAAGGGCTCCTCTGGGAATGCTGGACTGGAGCTTCTGCCACTCTGGACTCAAACAGGCCTTTCAAATAAATTAGGGCAAGGACATATGAGAATATAGGAAGCTTATAAAAAGAAAGCAAATTAAAAAACGAAAAGGTCTGCTCATATGAAATATATTCAAGCAAGGATTTTATAACATTTTCCTCTGAAGAAGTGGGACAGTTTTTAGTCTCCACAAAAGAGGTTCCAGCTTTTCAGAAACAAGCTTGCCATTGCATTTAGGCAAGAGTTTTGCCTGGGAAACTGAGTTTTGCCTGATCCTTCTTACAGCTACTCAGGCTAAAGGATTGTTTACATGGTATGTCACAGACAGGCATGAGCTGCTCTGACATGTGTAAAAATGATGAATCTTTTGACAGGGCAAAGCCTGAGCTCTACATGTTGCTAAGAGACAGGAGACATTGGCATGGGTACAACCCTGCTAACACAGCATTTGGGTAACTGAGAACATGAGCAGAGTTTGCTCACACCTTTCTGCTAAGGACAGGGCAGACCTGAGTGGCAGCTGTTGCATGGAATGATGGTGGAACACCAGCTGGGAGGAGATCTGAACTCCTGTTCGACTTTTCATTCTCCCTCTTCGAGCAGTGTCACAAAGCAATAATAGAGAAAGCTTTAGGCTTTCAGAATCCTCTCTTAGATGTCTGCAATTGTCACAAAGCTGGGAACAGCAACAAAATACCAAAATCATGATCCAGCCCCTTTTGGCTGTTCAGGGAACAAAATTTAACTCAGTGACATTATAAAGCAATAATTTTCAGCACAGATAAGAGCATTGTTCTGCAGAACAGTCCTGGTAAAATCTTGTTGCTATATACAGTCACAGTTAATGTTGCATATTAATTTTTAAAGTAAGGAAATTTTTATTTATACTGAGTTCTATGATACAGGTTAAAAAAACCCCAAAGCTGCTACTGGAATAGCTGAGCTGTAAAAGCCAAAAAACCTCAACTTTCACCTGAAAATGCTTTCACCTTGAGAGAAGATGAATAACTTCTCAAGCCACAGCACCATTAATACCTATATACAAAGATGGGATCATGGGATTTTCTTGTGAAGCACCAAGAATTCTGGTGACAGATCTTATACATGATGCCATCCTGCACTGATGTTATGTGCTAAGTCTTATGTTTGGGTAAAAGAGCTACAGTTCCAATACCATGCTCATGTTCAAAATTAGCTTCAGTTTCAGCATCCTGCTGTCTGCTCTCTGCTTCTTCCTTGTGATCTGTCTCCATTAACCAGCTGTCTGTGTTGACAGCAGCATCAACCACAGCATGAGCCATCTCCCTCTGAGGGCCCTAGAAATAACAAGAAATGCAATCATAATCCAGACCTCATAAGGAAAAGAATAGGTTTATTTAATGAATTTACAGCATAAGATCTCAAGTTTTAACTGAAGTTCAATAGAGAATGAAAAAGAACAAATTCTGGGGGAGTTCTTTACTAAAGAAACAACTGATAGGTAATTTCTGATCACTTCCTGAGTTTCCCTACGTCTCCAAATGACCTAAAGTACTTTTGCCTGAAAGGGTCCAGACTGGTGCAGAGATCAGGCCAGAGAAGCTCTGGCTGAAAGACAGCCCTGCTTCTAGCATGTGCCACAATTTGGATTCTAACCTTTGCAGAGCAATAGAGGGAAGTGTGGCAGTAGCTGCTGCACAAGAACCTCCTCCTTACTGATCCTCACCCAGTGTCCTCCTCACAAGCACCAAATCAGCTATATAAATCTCTTGTGGTCCTTGACTGGGAGAGGGGACACCTCTAACAGGGTAGAGAAGAATGTTAAAAGAATCATGCAAGAGACTGCCTTAGTATGGAACAATTCCTACTGTAATCCTTATCCAGTGTCAAGTTTTCTGACACTTTTTCCTTTTTTTTTTTTTTGAATTGCCTTTACCTCCTTCACACAGAACCAGAATGTAGATGGACTGGGCTATGTGCAACACTTCTCATATTCTGCATCTGTGGAAGAAGTTCTAGAAGCCTGCTCCAGCCAGGGACAATGACAGATTATAGCTCTTACCCCAGTTAAAGGAAGACAGTGCAAAGTATCTCCATTCTTTAGCAGGCAGGCATAAGGACCAGGCCTTAAACCTCTAGTAATTGCTTGGTAGTAAATACCAAGGGTAGTAAACTTGAAGTAACAAAGCAGATATTTATACAAATAGCGGATACAAATAGCAGATATTTATATAAGTAGCAGACCATATATTAACAGAAGAGCCAGAGTGAAGCACTTTTTACCTTCTCAGTTTCTATAACCTCATGATCCTCTTCCAAACAAGACGTAACATCTTTTGGAACGTTTTCTGTCTCCAATCTCTTCTCTTCCTTTTTCTCTCCCTCTCTGGAAACACTTTCTGAAGATGCAATCCTCAATTCAGACAGTTCCCGTTCTATTTCCTTGCTGAGCTTGTCTTCAGTCAAGCTTGCCCCTGGGGTGAAGGCATTTTCCTGCTGCACTTTGCACTCTGCAGGCTGTGTGGGATCCCAGGCTCCAAGGCAGCACTGGGGAAGTGAGGCACACCCCCAGCTGCACTTTGCACAGGGATGAGTGGAATACAGAGCCCCTGGGCAGCAATCCAGGTCCAGGTGACCCTGTCTGTAGTGCCCTGAGGCTCTATAACCTGGTGCCACAAGGTATGGATAATCCAAGCTTGAATCTACCACCATCTGCCTGGCTGCTGAAGACATCTGCAGCTCCAGGATGATGCGTTCACTCAGGGGCAGGGGAATGTGCAGAGCTTGGACAGAAGACACCTCCTTAGTCTGCCCATTCCAGAAATTCACAAGCACTCGCCTTTCATTGTGCCCTGTGCATATTGGGGAGCAAGAAAAAAGGCAAGTAACGTATTAGCAGCATGTCAGTCTGTGTGATTTATCTCCTAGAGAGCAGCAGGTAAAAGTAATGACTTGTGTTTCAGACAATTCTGTAACAACTTCCATGATTTTATTCTTTACAGGTTGAAAATTTGACTTTCTTCTGAATTTCCTGTGAGGAGACAGCAGATATTAAAAAGTCTCACATGCCACAGCAGGTGGGATTTTACCCTGAAATAGCTGGAAAGTAGACTAACAGATAATCAGGTGACCCTCAGGAGGGTGAAGAAGGTTTTTTGCCTTGTGTTGGGAGGATGCTGCTCCTAACTCCAAACTTCTTAGGAAGTTTTCACCCACAGAACAAAGCAAAGGCAAATTCTGTGAGCTGTGTTAATTCTGACCCAGATTAAGTGACTTAGTGCCAACAATAAAAACACGATGAAGAGAACCCAAGCAGCAGGAGGTGAATTCTCCATGCTGGAGCCTGTTCTCTTCCCTGCAGTGACCAGCACCCATGGTGAGTCCAGTGCTTCTAAAAAAACCAAAACACCCAAAGCAGGTACCTAAAGGTGCCTCTGTGTTCTCCACAACCCTCAGCACAGTGCCAGGGCCAAAACGTTTGGCTGGAGCCTCCCATGGTGCCAGGACCCTGTCCCCTGCAGCAAGAGGCTGTCGCCGGGCGTCCTCGTAGTGGAGAATGTCATAGAGAGGTGTTTCCTGCCAGCCAGGCTGGACCTTGCCCTTCAGAGCACAGCTTTGGTCAAACTCAATTAAAAAGCCTTCCCTGGAGCCCTGCAAGAGTAAAACACGGTTTGCAAGGCAGTTTGTAAGGTCCAATTAACAGCCAAGCTGAAGTGCTAAGAGGGAAGTGGCAGAAATCCCAGGAAATGGAACGTGATCTGGAAATGCAGCTTTCCTCTTCTACCAGGGTTTCACTGTACTGTGTCTATACCACTTCAAAAGTAAATAAAAATCTGGGGATTAAAGGGCTGAGAGATTTTTTATTTCCTTTCACTTTGGAGTTAGATTTCAGTAAGAATGCAGTTAGCAGGCCAAGGCAGCACTGTACCAGGAAAACCTCCCACCAGAGAAAAGAGCAGCCAAAAGAAACTGTGTATGATGCAGTTCACTACAATCAGAAGGATACCAAACATTCCTTCAGCAATCAGAAGGGTAACAAAGCAGTAAAAAGTCACAACTGTCATAAATTTAAATAATTTAATTGAAGCCTTCAGCAGTGAGTGAAGGCAAGATCTATTGCCAGAATCTCAGCCTTCTCAGCAGATCTTTGAGTGCACTTAGACAAATAATACTGTCAGCTCCTTCTCCAGCTGATGTCACTTGTGTCTATAGCTGTCCCATTCTGTTCTACCCCACACTGAAGCTTACAAACATCCTCACCTATACTAGCACCAAAATTTATTTAACTAACCTGCAAAATGAACCAGATTTTAAAAGAAAACCTGCAGAGGGGATTTTCCATCTGGCATCCAAAATCATCTCGCAATTCTCAGAAACACAGATGGAAAAGAATGAGGAAAGCTCTCAGTTTGGTAAAGAAGAAGTGGACCCTGGAGACAAATATTTTGGATTACTAGGTTAGCTAACCTACTCTGCTGCTAGGCTGGAAAAAAGTAGACAATAGGGATAAGGGACCTATTTTGTCTGTCTCTGAATAAAAACTAATTATAACTACAAAAATGGATTGATCTCCAGGCTGTTCTTACTTGCAGGGCTCCTCACAGCAAACAACCAGACAGCAGCAGGTAACAGATGAAAACAGGGTGTGGGGAGGCAACAGTGGCTATGAAGTGCACTGTAACACTGGAGGGCCACCCCACAGCAAGGGCTTGGGACTGCTGAGGTATGGGAAGAACAGAGAAAAAACCATACATGCTCTTACAGCCAAGTTCCCAATAAATAGTTATTTTCACCTCCTGGACAATGTGCCCCAGGTGGTAATAGCCATCAGTTTCTCTCCTTGCCAGCACACGAGCCCCCCTCAAGACACGGGAAGCCTCCAGGGACGAACAAGTGAAAATCCTTTTGGCTGAGGGTGTCAAGGGCATGCAACAGCAACCTGGGCTCCATGCACACACAGGACAGCTGGGGAAAACAAAAATACAAGCAGTAACAAATAGCTCAGCAACAGATACTCTGCAACTTACTGCAGTGCAAACAAACTAAATCAACATGCAACAAAACCCCCACCCTGCAATAACTGTCTTTGTTTCCCAGCTTTTTCTTCTCTGCTTTTCCAGTGACCCACCTACAGACTTACTGTGTTATTGGACATCTTGGCAGCAGAGAGCTACAGGAATCTTTATTAGCTGTGTGGCAGCACTGGACATGTGAGATGGGCATGGAGCTTACCTGGAAGGGGGAAGGAGGAGATGGAAGCAGAAAATAAGCATGATTTTTGAACACTTCAATCCTTAAACAGGAATGTTGTCTACAAAGTTGGAATTTACTTTCAGTTTATTACTTCTCTTCATAATTCTTCCACCATGTCTTGTGGTACTATGCTGCTTATCTGTAAATTCATCAGAAATGGCTTTGATTTTGAGAAATCAAGTTTGGAAAGAAGGAATATTAAAAAAACCCCAAAACCTAAGAACTGTATGATAAACCCTTCCTTGCACCTGGTTTCTATTCAGCTGCTAGGTGCATAGCAGGAGTGGGCAGCCAGTGGCCACATGTGCACTGCTGCTGCTGCTGCTTACACAGCTTCCAAGCTTCCCTGGTAAGCAAAGCTGAAGGGTCAATGAAAGGACCTGAAGTCAAGGAAGAGTGAAGAAGGTGGGGGTTCAGTCTAGGGGGACAAAGTTGCCTCTGCAGGTCAAAGCCAGCAGTGGACACATCTGGCCTGAGCAAGATGGGAAATGTGGGATGCTTGACAACAAGGACACAGGGAACAGAATGCCGGGGACTGCAAGAGGGCAGAAAGACAAAATACAAGGCAGCTGGAAGGCAGAGCTGGCAATAAAACTATGAATTTTGTATCAAAGCATTCAGCTTTTATGGAAAAACATAAACTCGGTATGAAGCACACCACAAGGTTGCACCACGTTGCACACAGTAAGTAAAAACAGTGGTTGAAAAGTTTGCTGCTATTCCCTGTAAACTGCTGCTGAAAATGCATTAGGGATGCTACAAGGCTCAGATGAGCAGGGAAATTAAAATTCCTCAACTACCAGGCTATCCATTACTGTTTGAGCTGAGGATGTCAGGTGTACTGGTACCATACCTTGTCAGGAGGAGTAGGGGACTGCTGGATTCCTTGAATAGACTCCCCTGATAGTCTGGCTACTTTCTCCATTATTTTTTGCTTGCTTCTTTCGTGATCACCTCATTGTCCCAGAAGCATACCACATGCACTACTGCATAGAACTGGTTCTCCAGAAGAAGTCAGCAGAATTCCTCTGACCCTTGCTCTGGCATATACCGGTGAACAGATCCACCCACCGGCAGGATGGGTTTTCCATCGCCCTCAAGTGTCGGGACTGAAACCAGGCTGCAGCTCCAGGAACACTGCTGAACGAGCAACAAGCCGGCAAGCACACCCCTGTAACACCTGTCTCTGGGAGAGGGAAAAAGGGAGAGAACAAAACTCTCTCAGATGCTCAGGCGGGAATTCTGTACTGGGTATTTCTATGCAGAGGCGTCGCCCCTGCGCTCCCGCTCCAGCAGCCGGCCCAGAGAGCAGGAAGAGGCTCCGCACCAGCCGCTTCCTTCGGGACACCCCGGCCCCAAGGGCGAGTGCCCGGCCCCGCCACGGCACCGCCCGTGCCCCGTTACTCCGCAACCGGACTGCTCGGCTGGACTGCCGGGCCGGCCGGGCTTGGACAGAGGGACGGGCTGCTCCTGTCGCCCCTTCCTAAAACACCAGCAGCCGGAGCCGTCTTCTCTCCCCGCCCCTCCATAAAGGAGCGGCTTGGCTGGGGAGCTCGCCCCGCTCTGCGCCCCCCGTGGGCGACGCTAACTTTTGGGAGAACTCACGGAGAACCCGCCCTTGGTGCCGCCCCGGCGCTCCCAAAGTGCTGTGGGTAGTGAGGGGGCAGATGTGCGGGGACACTGCAGGGCGTGCTGTCTCCGTGCCCCGGGACACTTCCGTGCCCCGAGCTGTCCCTGTGCCCCAAGCTACCTCCTTTCCCAGGATAGCTCCGTTACCCGGGCAACTTCCCTTTCCCGGGACACTCCGTGCCCCGGGCTGTCTCCGCCCCGGAAGGCGGCGGCCGCGCCAATCGGCGGGGCTGTTGCTGGGCGGTGCGGGTGACATTGGGCACGGCCATGGTG
>JANPWX010000055.1:1704924-1789955 GCA_024734555.1 Trochalopteron elliotii
TGTGTTGCAGCGCCGGCGGCGGGGTGCACATCCCGCCGCGGTACCGGCAGTTCCCGGAGCTGACGCGGGCGCAGGTGATCCGAGGCGAGGTGCTCAGCGGCTTCATGTGGTTCTGGATCCTCTGGCACTTCTGGCACAGCTCGGACATGGTGCTGGTGAGGCCGGCGCGGCGGCCGGGGGCGGGGGGCGTGGGCCAGACCCCGGCCGCGCTCTGACGGGCCTCTCCCCCAGGGACACTTTCCGTATCCCGACGCTTCGGCCTGGACGGACGAGGAGCTCGGCATCCCTCCGGACGATGAGGAATAGCAGCATCCCGGTACGGCTCCCGTCGCCCCTCCTCGGCCCTGAGCGCGGCCCGCGGTTGCGGTAGCCCCGGGCACCGTGCCCGGCTCTGCCGCCGGCTGGTACCGCCGCAGGGGCCCTGCTCTGGGCAGGTGTTCGTGCACGGCCCAGGGGAACCTTGCCCACCCTCTGCGGCATAGGAGGCAGCGTCCCCACTGCTCCGTGCCTTCACACGCGTGTCTCGGGTGCCTGGGAGGAGGTAGCTCTGTTTTGGCGATATGAGCCTGCACTGTAACAACCGACTTTGTTATGAGTTGTAGCTTACCTGGTATCAGTACTAAATTATTTTCTTCATGCTGTTCTGTAGACCCAGCATTATCTAACTTCGAAGACATGCTCTGTTTCTAGAGAGATCTGTCCAGATGCCCCCTTAAACGTTTGAGGCTTTTCCTTGTTTCCAGTTCTTTAATTACCTAGTCTTTTTTAAGCTGTTGTGTCACACATTACAGCTGTAAACCAAAAGCTTCAGCTGCCGCTGAAGGCAGCATTGAGGAGGTCCTTCTTTGCTCTGCATGGTGGGAAAAGGATGAGCGAGCGAAAAGGTTCTCAGGTTTTTCTTCTGTTACTTTCAGGTTCCTGGAACTGATTGAGGCCCCTGGAACCAAATATTTGGCTCCTGGGTCCTTATGTCAATAAAACTGTAAAGAAAGTCTAAGCTGAATTGTATTTTTTTCTATTTTAAGTAGAATCTTTGGAAAATGACCATGACAGCCTTAAAGTCATGGCACTTGAGTACACAGGAGCTTCTGTAATGCCTGCTTGATAGAGAATGTGTTTGCCCCAAGAAACAAGGTCCAGGAGTGCATGGCAGGTAACAGTCTTACCAATAAAGGCTCTGCCAAATAACCAATGAAGAGGTGAGGGGGAATTGCCATAGAAGCAGGAGAATTTACCCAGAAGAGAACCCAGACCAGTTGGTGCCAGGCTTTTCCCAGGATAAAGGAGAATTCCCCTTAGGTATATAAAAGTTAGAATAGTAAAGGTAAAAATGTCTTAGGGCTCAGCACAGCAGTTAAGGAGGCAGTGATCCATCTTAAGGAAGATGAAGGGAGGGGGTTATGGTGCAGGAGTCCCTTGATTTTATTTTTTTCCTTCTCTTTCCCATCCAGAGTTATACCCTAAAGTGACTTTTTCACTCCCCTCAACCACCTGAGTTGCACCCTCCGACTTCACAGAGAGGAGCCATGCATGACACAATCAATCTCCTTCAGACTTTTCCATGCAGTCAATCTTTATTATAGCAGTATTCTCATATTCACATCAAGTACATAGAACTTTTTGCCTTTCATATAATACAGAATTCTTTAAATAACTTTACACTGAAATAGTTTTCTTCAATCTGAATTCAGCTATCAAATTTTAATATGTTTTAAGTCTCCATGCTCTCTAACCAAACTGGACAATATTTCCCATTGTACAAATTTACATGAGAAAAACTCCAAAGTACAAATGAAGGGACAACAAAAGTAAAGGGAGAAGGAACAAACAAGAAAAATAAATTGTATTGGCAATTACAGGGGAAACTTCAGAAGGAACGAAGGGGAGTTGCCATGACCTACATAACAGGAAACCAAAAATAAACATTTTGTTATGAATTAAAAAATAAATACAAGTTTCAAAACAATTACTCCATTGTAGATTTTAAAAAGCAGCTATGGAAATCTACTAACACAATGGGTTGGTTTTTTTTTAAGTAACCAGACTGGACCTTCTACTTTGCAGTCATAAGCCCCTTGCAAACCTCTGGTGGTCCAAAAAAAAAAAAAAAAAAAAAAGAATACAGGTGAAAGGAATGTGTTAGCACAGAGTTTAAAGTGGTGGGACACACATTTCATTGCACTAAGGAACAAACAAAAGAAAACAAATCTATATATAAATTTCCCTTTCCTCTCCTTACTACGTACTTTTGCCTCTCATAAACAAGCCTCTGTATTATGAGGTAATGCCATTGTCTTGACTATATATAAAAATAATAAAGTTTAAAGGATACAGATCTGGGTATCTATAAACTTAAGCCAGTCCTCTCTTACTCCCCCAGAGGATCCAACCAGTGAGTGCTACCCCTTCCATCACTGCTCAATGCATGGTGCTCTCCTGGGAAGCCCAGGAGACCTGTGCCCCTTTCCTAATCTAGGAAAAGCAGCCTGTGCTCAAGTAAGAAAAAGAGACAGTGCAAGTAACGCACAACAGGTCACACACAACTACACCTGCTCCTGCAAAACAAGGCAGAGTCACAGAAGGCAACAGTGGCCAGCCTGCATGTGTGTTGGGGCAGGGAAAAAGGGATCCCAGGAGGCAGCTGATGGCTGAGTCCTTTGCAATTGCTCAAGAACGTCACTGGCCAGGCCAGGGAGAGCCCTCACTCCACCCGGAGTGGGGTGGGGAGGAGGTTACACCTGGAGAATGGAGGGCCAGGAGCAGCTCTGCACTTGGAGTGAGGATGGCCACAGAGCAGATGGGCTGCCTCATGCACCCCAGGCAGTGGCAGATCTGCTCTAGAGGTACAGGGCAATACTGGATCCCAAGAAGATTTCAAGAGTGGAACAGAAGTAGGGGGCAGGACTCTTCCCTAATCCCAACAGTGAGATTAGAACAGCAATGTTAATTTGGGTTGCCAACACATGCAAGTTGGCCACTGTCAGGTTTCTGTCAGTTGAGAAATGTGGAGAGGGGGAGGAAGGGGAGGCAGGTAGGACACAAGGCTCATGAAAGAATGATGTGCTTTTTCTTTTGGTTGCTTTTTTTGTGTTTTTTTTTTTAAAGGTTCACAGCTTTGAATAAAAAAGCACATTTATTGCACTTACACTTTATTTTAGACAGAGTTAATTTAAATTATGCCCTCACAACCCCCCACCATCCCCAAATAACTCAACACTCAAGTTTGGTCCATTTTTCCCTAGACCCAACATCCATGCCCAGATGATGGGCTTCATTTCTTCTAATGTTCCACTGAACTCCCAAACACACAGATGGATTTTCTCTTCAACAAAGGTGAATACACAAATGCAACACAGAATGACATTTATCAAAACAAAACCTGACTATTTTCCAAACCCAAATAAACAACAACAAAAAGAAAACATGGTTATTTTTGTGGTTTACTTGCTCAAAAGTAAATGTCACAAAAGGCTTTTTCTAAAGTACAACTGCTGCAAACATGACAAACTAGACAAAATGACCAGACAGGCCACTGTTGGCTCTTGAGGAGGCTGGGTGAGCTGAACACTGCTGCTGGATGCTATGAAGCAAACAGTAGGTAGTTTAGAAATTCCTAAAAAAACCCAAAAAACAAAACCAAAACACAAAAAACCAAACCCAAAAAAAAAAAAAAAAAAGAAAAAAAAAGACAAAATAACCATCACACGTACTTTTAGTGCAGAATTTGGGGTAGGTAGGATTCCAGATAGTTCCTGGAACATATGTAAAAAATTTTTACACTTTGTTTTCTAAAAGGAACAAACCTAAATTAAAATTGGTCTGATATTTCATATGAACTGTGCATTTAGACATAACTTCATAAGCTACAATTATGCCAAAAGTCCTGCCCCAAGGAAGAAAAGGAAAAGATCTGAAAAAGCACTAATATCCAAATCCATTATTTTGTCCTTCATGGACAAGTAGGTTAAATATGACACTGATATGTAGGTACTGCCAGAGGTCTACGTAACCAGTCTGAAATTTGAACAAGTCAAATTCCCACCTACTGGCTGTCCCTCAGCTGACAGGACACCTACCATCTCCCACAGTTCACGTGCAATAATGGGATGTGATCACTGAACAGCAAGAGGCCCAGGGAAGAAGTGAGGAAACCTGCTGATGTTCCAGAAACAAAACTTACTGCCTTTTCTGGGACAAGGAGCTAATTATATGGTCTGATATATGTGAACCTTGATTACATGAGTGCTAGCCATGAGTTTCTTCTCATCTAGCTCTCATTCTTGATCTGCCATCTCATCCCAGGATGCTATGAGACTGTAACTTTGGGCCTCTTCGGAGCTTTCTTTAACAAGATCTCTGTTTTTGGAAGGGGAGGAGGGCTTACTTGTTTTTAGTTAAATGAGCCTCATTATCTGTTGACAGAACAGAATTCAAGCAGCAGGTTTACTGTAACAAAATTCAGTATCCTTCAATTCTTAGCTTTGAAATGCTAATAGGTATTTTGGGAATGCTCTTTGCCCTCCTTGCTCCTTTACAGGAGCTGACCAACTCCAAACTACCGACCTACAGGGATAGCTATATACAAAACTACTGCAGCAGATGTAAACCAAAGACACTGCTCTAGTTACAAAGCACCTGGTTTACATTCTGTTGTACTTTTTAAGGTTGCAAAGGCACATGATCATTTGGCAAGCTACAAAAACTGTTTTGGGGGATCCCTATGTAAACCACTGAACAAAGGGTCTTGGTAGCTCTCTTTTCTAAACAAAAGAGAGAATTTAGTTTTCATATGAATTCACTCTTGGTGTAGTCTGTATTCTGCAGCTTTTAAAGCTTCCTCCTTCCACAGGTACATAGGTACTGCTGTCATGGTGCTGATCTAGTAGCTTCTGTGTTAGCATCCTTGAAACTTAAATGCAAGCTTTCTCATTTTAACAACCTGGCTCTGCTCTTCTGATAGTTTATTAGGTGAGAATCACAGCATCATAGAACATCATAGAATATACTGAGTTGGAAGGGACCCACCAGGGTCATCAAAGTCCAAGTCCTGGCCCTGCACAGGACACCCCAAGAATCACCCCATGTGCCTGAGAACATTGTTCAAATGCTTCTTGAGCTCTGTCAGGCTTGGTGCTGTGACCACTGCCCTGGGGAGCCTGTTCCAGTGTCTGACCACCCCCGGGTGGAAAACCTTTTCTTGATATCCAACCTAAACATCCCCTGATGCAACTTCAGGCCATTCCCTTGGGTCCTGTCACTGGTCACCACAGAGCAGAGATCAGTGCCTGCCCCTCCTCTTCCCCTCATGAGGAAGTTGTAACTGCAGCGAGGTCTCCCCTCAGTCTCCTCCAGGCTGAGCACACCAAGACACCTCAGTTGCTCCTCATACAGCTTCCCCTCCACACCCTTCCTCATCCTCATGGCCTTCCTCTGGACACTCTCTAGTAGTTTATTACTAATAGTCCAATAGTAATAGTCTTTCTTACACTGTGGCACCCAGAACTGCCCCCAGCACTCCAGGTGAGGCTGCCCCAGTGCAGGGCAAAGCAGGACAATCCCCTCCCCTTGCCTGGCTGGTGATGCTGTGCCTGATGTAGCTCAGGACAGGGATGTCCCTCCTGGCTGCCAGGGCACTGCTGGCTCATGTTCAACCTGCCACTGACCAGGACCCCCAGGTCCCTTTGTGCTCTGCAGCCTTTTGTCCCCCAGTCTATACACACAACCAGGGTTACCCACCCCGGGTGCAGAATGCAGCAGTTGCCCTGGCTAAACTTCATATGGTGGGTATGAAGTTGGTATGAAGTAATGAAGCAGTGAAGAAAGGTATTTCAGATGCATGCCAAAACAAATACCAAGTGCAAATGCACAGTAACGAGGCTGCAGTAAACCAAGTTTGTTTCATAAACTTCTACATAAAATGCATCACAGAAAACCAGAACACTCAGCACCTTCAGAGTGATGCCCTAAGAGTCCACTCCTGCACCTGCTTTTTAACTTGACTGTACCTAGAAGCTTTGCCTCTCCCACTGTGCTACTGGTGATACATTTTATCAACAGAGGACATCTTGTCTACAGTACTATGAAGAGTTTGTGCTACACACACTGCACTCACAGTCAAGAAGGGAATAAAATCTAGAGGCTGTAAAAGTGTGAAATGTCTACATGATTCTTCCCTAAATTTAGCCCCTCCAGATATCAAAGCTTCAATTAGTTTGTGAGGTGTTTGGGGATCTGGCTTCCCTCAGCCTTCTGTACAATGCTGGATGTATTTACACCACCAGGCAAACACAGAAGAACAACCATTTATTCATCTTCAGGGTACTTTTCCCCCAGTTTGGGCATTTATGGAAAGTCATGTATTTATCAACAATCAGGATTTCACTCATTTTATGTCAAAAAGGCCAAATTCTGCCTCTAATGAGCACATACTAACCCAAGTGATACTGAGATGCCATGGTAAAATGGCAGTATTTGTTCTCAAACATTTTGCATCATCATCAGCTGCTAGAGCATTCATGTACAAAAAAAGATTTGGGGTAAGCATAAAAAGAAGTAGTGGATTCATTTAATGACCTGCATGAGTTTAGAAAAAAAAAATTACTTGGGCTAATTGTATCTGGGGCTATGTAGGACTTAACTGACACAGAAATTACTTTCAAAGTAACCTGGCCTCTAGATTGCTGCCATTTGGTTTGAGGTCCACCACAATGTTGCAGTGCTGGCAAATATACCAGGGAAAACAATCACATACTGAGCAGGAAGGTGGAACAGGCCTCTGTTACCTGTATGGAAAAGGAAAGGTGGAGGGGAAGGTCTGTGCCTGTTGATAAAGACCTGATTAGCTGGGACTGGATACTGGTACTTTTGCAAATGATTATGAAATACAAGATCCTATAGAGCTAAAAGAAGCAGTATGACTCTCTAGGAGTTTGTCCCAACATATGCACATGAAGTATGTAACTACATTTCCATACTATGGCATCTGCCTGTGGTTGGGACACCACGAAGAAACTTAAGGAATCTGGGGTAACAGGCGTGAATGTATTGGTCATTTCAGTTTACTTCCTTCATCCCACTGCTACAGAGAGCACTCATTTCTCATCTATTCTTGTTTCCCCATTCACTAAACATCTACAGGACATCTTTAAGACTGTTTCTGATGGCATGCAAGACATCCAGAAAAACTGAAGGAAAAGATAAAACCAAAAATAATCCCAATTATTTACAAACCACATTTCTTCCAAAGTTTTGCATGAGCATTACCTGGGAACTCTTACAGACAAACACACATTACTACAGCTATCTGGAGGGAAAAGAACAAACGAGAACCAGTAGAAATGCATCCTGAAAGGACTTCTCTAAACAGCAGCCAAACAACTTGCACATTCCTCAGGGAAAAAAAAAATAAAACCAGAAACAAAATAGAAAAACAAAACTACAAACAAACAAACAAACCCCAATAAAAAACCCCCCAGAGATCATGTGTTACTTATAAAGTGCTTTGCATGGACAAGGACAGCAATTTTCCTTGTGCTTTTCCTATGGGCTCAAGAAGCATATTGTAGACTAATGGGTAATGAATCTTCAAAGTAAGTTCATTTTGAGCAAAGATAGAATGAAGTTTCTAACAGAGAATCTTCTGCCAGCATGACTTTGTGGAAGGAAATGAGAGCTTTTAACAAGCTCTGAGAAACAAATGAGTGTTGAACCACCTGTCCATACCTGCTCTGTTAACAGCTTCTTTTGAGAGAACGTTTACCTCAGTATCCCTGACATGTACAAATGGGGCCACGACCCATAAAGGGGCTGGAGCTAAGCACGGGGTGAAAGGAGAACAGTGACTCCTTCCCCCTCTGGGAGCCTGTATCTGGTAAATGCTCTCACCTGCCTGCTCTCACCAGTGGCCCCAGGCTCCCCCCACGTCTCAGGTACTGGCCTCAGGTGAACATCAGGGAGCACTTTGACTGCACCATCTGCACACCACTGCTCTGCATCAGCTTCCCCACACTGGAAAGTGGCTATTGCTACTTTTTAAACTCCTGCCAACCTCACTAAGGAAAAAACCTCACAGCATCTGAAGACCCACAGCAGACAAGAAAAAAAAATTGTGCTTTTTTTTTTCCTTCGTTTTTACAATGTGTCCTGTACACAAAATCAATTCTGTTCATGTACCAACATGAATCACTTCATTCTAGTCATAGTAGTGACTATTAAGTCATTCACTATTGCTATCTTGCTAATGTTTGTGGAATTAATATGAATACACAGTATTTCAGTTTTAATTCCCACTTCAGATCAGTCCGGTCCCTATAGCCCCAGTAAATATTTACTGACAAATGTAACAGACTCCCAGCGACACCGCAAAATTCCAGGGTATTAAAAGCGCCTTCTACTTCCCATGTGCTTTTCTCCCTTCATCTGGGAGCAACCTTCTGCAGACAGGAACAGTCCAACTTTCCCTAGGGAGGGAAGGACAGCACCCTCACTCGGTACATCCACGTTTAGCATGGACACCACATTCACACACATTTAAGTCCTTCATTTATTCGTCGTGGTTTTGTTAAACACTCCCCACCTCCTCCCAGCAAGAACCTCCCTGCTAGAGGGGGGTCAGCTCTCCTGCCTCACCTGGAGTGGTACAGGGCTGATACGAATCAAATTCTGGAAACTTCTGTCTGAGCTTGAGTTTCTTTCCAATGTGGTCTGCCTTACTTCTGTACAAATAATTTACAGGTAATACCACATACCAGAGAACTCTGCAAGCAGATCACATCACGAGATACTCTACTAGAGGTAAATAAATGATGTGCAGAACTTTATGAGTTGTTGTTTTCCCTGACCGGGTAACTTGTCAAAAAGCTACTAACCATTTGAAAACCAGGACTGGAGGACAGGAAAACAAAGCACTCTAATGGAGATACCGCCACCTTCATCCTAGTTTGCAAAGTGTACAGAAGGGAAAGACCAACAGAAGGGAAGAGTTGACAGGGAGGAAAGCAATGAGAGGAGGAGGAGTCAGCGTGGATCCAGCAAGTACCGTTTTGTTTTGATCTAACAACTTGCCATTAGGACAAGATGCTCCACGTTTACACACACACTTATCAGAGGACGTTTAGTTAACAGGATAAAAATCCTTTAAAAAAAGCTCTTGAAAGTACCAAAACATAATTTTTGGAATGTCTAATTCTAGGGGGGGATTGTATTTGTATTCAATTCAACCTGAGAACTTTTTTCCTCATTTATGAAAACATTACATATTGGTAAGGTACCTGGCATTAACCTGCACCCTCGTTTAAAATAAAACTTTTAAAGTAGGTACATACACCATTCACAGTCTGTATCAGGATTTCTACAGACTTCAGATGCTGCAGTAGCATCTTTGATAAATACATTGTATCATATGATACAAAAAAAATAAAAGAGAGGACAATCTCGCTACATTTTTTTTAAACTTCAGTTTGTTGCTGGACCAACAAAAGAAGGATCGACCTAATCCTTCAAAGAGATGTTGTATATGCACACACCAAGAAAATACTGGAAAAGGAAAAAGGTTAAGGATGATGGTTGTTGTTTGTTCTTTTAAAGAAGTGGTAAAGTAAATCTGAAAAAAAGGTGTGGCAGCATCCCCTTTTCCTTCAGATGAACCTCTCGGCCTTTGAAATAACATCTCCAGCTCCCACTTCCCCACACTTTCAAATTTAAAAGAATAAACCCCAGTAATATAGACAGACTGAGGTGTTTGACACTGCAATACAGTGAAAAGGGGATACTGCGTTGTCCATAAATCAGTAAGTACACCAGGAAAAAAAAGGATCAGAAGGGGAAACGATTCTTGGAAATTAGCACTCATCAGATGTTGAGCCTCTGATGGTGACGCTGTTAGAGGGAGAAAGGCGGCCGGCAGACCATCCAAAGCAAGTCTCCTAAGGTGCAGCAGCAGCAGCTCCATCCCCTCACGCCCGAGCACCACAGTCACACCACGAGCGCCCTCTCCTCTCTCCTGGGAATGATGCCAACGGCACAGGCAGCCACTGCAGGTCTCCGAATGCACGTGGTGGTTTGTGTTGAAGGAGAAACACTGGCAGCAGAGGACTCTGGTTCCCAAAAAGGTACTTTTTCCCATTGTGTTGGAATGGTGGTTCCATTCTGCTCCACATTTAAGCTTATGGATATCTTTTCTAAATTACTTTAGGTTTTGTGGAGCAGAATGGAGGTTTGATGTTAAGAAACTGTAGGAACACAAGACTTAAATAACAGAGTGGGTGCTGCCATGGTGCTGTGGCTACTTGAACGCTGCAAATTCTCCTGTAGAGGGAGGACAAGAGCTTGGTTTAAAAAGATGATTTCAGTTACTAGACTAGTTGAACATCAGGCTGAATATAAAAGAGGTTAAAAAATGCAAACTGTTAAAATTAAAGCACAAGAGAATACGCAGTGAGAGAACATTGAATACAGACCCAGCGCATTTAACCAACCAAGGATTTCTTGAAAGCAAGCAGTACCCATTTTTCCCAAGAGGGTGAAAGTTCAAGCAAAATCTAATTCATCATGCATTTGAAAATTAAATGTGTCAGCTTAATTTTACTTTAAATTCCTTATTGCACATATGTCCTCCTGAGAAGCACCAGTTTCAATAAATGCATCCAACTGCAAACCAGTTCTGTTCTGTTGTAAAACTAGTTTAATAACAGAGAACTATATGAGACATCCATTACCCTTTAAAGACTATATACAGTAAAGTGCCTGAATGGAAAACCAGTGTTACAGAATGCTAGGATTTGGTTTAGAGACCAAACATAGCAACCCATTGACAGAAGAATGGAGAGGTTGTCTACTCAATCCCAGACCAGAAATTAGGCCTCACAGGGAGCATAACAAATAAAACAACTCCATGCTTCCTTCAGAATTACTGAATAAAGAATAATTATATGCAGTGCTTACACATGTGATGATGTCCTGAAATCCTAAGTAATTTATTTAGTGTCACCATGCCATGAGACAGACTCGTAGTCCCACTTCTGAGGGAATGCAACTATGGCACAGAGTGAAATTGCTGCCCAAAGTCTTTCAGGAGTTTGACAGAAGACTGAAAAGAAGCTGAGTCTAAGATATTAATCCTCTTAATCCTACACTTTAGCAAAAAAAAAAAAAATTTCCCTGCCACCCACAAAGAAATTGTATTCTATAGGATTTTTAGTGAGGGGTTTCTAACCAAGCATAATCAAAAGGACTCAGGAGAAAGAGAAAAGAAACATACATATAAATTCCTGATGTTGGGTTTCATATGCATTTTGGGTTAGTTTATGCCATTTTCCTGACAGCACTACTCAGAGCTTTGCTTATACTGAAGGAGTGATAAGCAGCCACAAGAGAGCCTTTGTTCTGTTCAACAGAAGTGTTCCAAATGCCATTACATTCAAACAACTGCTCCCTATCTGGTGTCCTTCCATCTTTTCAAGAGTGACTGTATTGTTGGCTTTGTTTTTTCTCAGGATTCTTATTCTGAATACTGGAAACAAAACAGAAACATCCCTCCAAACAAAATTCTAGGCTTATAGTGTTAATTCTGTGGAATGTCTTGCTCTACAAAGGGGAGAACCAAGAAGAGTTGTCAGCTGCCTGCACTAGGAGAGGGAAGAAAAGGCCTGTGAGGAACAGCTGACCCAGTTCTGAGGGAACTTGAAGAAAGCAGGGAAAGGGCTCTGTGTCTTGGGGGAAATGAGAAGGGAGTACACCTGAAGTCCAAAGTAAGGGTGGCACAGGCAGATGTGACAGGCCTCAAGCTCTATGTATCTTTACAGACTGTGGTGGAAGGCTTAAGTCATAACAACAGTAGAATAAAAGCTTCATGATGGATCTAATTGCTTATTTTACTAGTTCTACCACCAGATGAAATTCTTGCCCTCAATACTCTAAATATTGGATAATTTTTTCTTGCTTTTTTCTGCTACATTTCATTGACCTCCCAACTCTCTTCACAGTATCTTCTAGAAACACCTCAAGTTTTGTACATGTTTTCTTTTAAGAGAAGGGCAAAAAAGTCACCAAGTATTGCCTGTGAGGCCAATTTTTAAGTGACATTTAATGCTTAGCTACCCTTTCAAAACATGCTCTTTAATTTATTTTTCAGTCTGCCTTTCTAAACTGGTGATTAAAGATCACTTTATAAAAAAAGAGATTGCTCCCTCATTACTCATCTTGTCTTTCTGCCTATTTCTGGTGATAATTCAGATTTTAATAGTCATAAAGGGATTTCACAAAAAAAAAAATACAAAACCCAAAAAAACCCTTTAATTGGCAAAGAACAATGGAAAAACACGACCAGAAGTAAAGAATTATTTAAGATAGAATGGGAGCTTCAAAAAGGTAATTTTCAGACTTCCCTGCCATTTAAACAAAACCTTAGCAAACACATTTTCTTTGACAAGCTAATGCTAAATCTCCCCTTCCAAAATTCCAGTGTTAATCTGATCCCAAATCAATAGGAGACCAAAACAGGCAACATGGTCATCTAATAAGGGGGATTACGTTGGTTGAACATGTATAAAATGCAGTTGCCAGTAACACCTTTTCCTAGGTGAGGTATGTACATGGCTATACCTACCCACATCAAGCTAGGAAACCACATGCTTAGCAACTTGCTACAAGAAAAAAACCCAGATATTTATATTCATTGTGAGCCAGACATCTGAGATGCTTTTTTATCAAGCAGAACTGCAGATATTTGCTTTGACTGGTAGCAAAGCAGTTCCTTTCCTAAGGAAAGGATGGACAGCATTGAAAATACACACTTCTTACAAACCCCTTTCAAGTCAGCTACTAGTCTTTTCATGCTCATCTCATGCAGAGCAAGTGGAAACTATTTTAAATGCACACTTTCAAAAAACCTGTACTAAAAAGGTTATCAAGATCTTTCATGTTGCCTCTGAACAATGTGTTACAAAGACATGTTCTGAATGAATCAGCTGCCCCCAGTTCCTAGAAGGATTTAAGATGCAGCTACCATTCTGTAGTCTCACAAATTTATAAGCTACTGAATTCATGAGGTTACTATGGTATACACACATCATCTTAACTGTACCTCTGATCCTGGGGTAGATGCCATGTTTCTCAGAAGAATCATAAGGAGAAGAATGGTTCCCTTCCAAGCCTGTGCCAGCCTTATCTACTGAAGTAGAGACTGACTGATTTGTCATAGGGAAAGACCAGATTCCAACACCTTGCCTGGTTTGCATTCACAGACACAGGAAAAAAAGGAGGTAGTTTTCTATTGGATCTTGTGCTGATCTTTTGTATGGATACTATCCACTGGGTAAGTAAAAATGTGGAACATATTGAAGGTACCAAGACAGATTTTGCTTCTGTACTGGTACATAGGGAAGTAAAATAAAAAGGAATCTCACCTAGTATAAATTACTCCTCCAGAAAAACCTAAGATTCATTAGGCATGTTTTCTGAACCAACAGGTATCTGTTTCTAAACAATATACTGAGTTGCACCTTTGAGAACTCTGGCCCAAACCCACAGGTGTACTTAGGCACTTTCATCCCACAGATACTCCTAAATCTCATTGAGGCAGCAATTAGAACTTACAGAAATGAGACGTCTAAATGCCTCTCTGTCACATAAAGTTAATGATCCACAAAACAGCCTCCTTTTAGGCTTCATAAAATGTTTAGTGAGAAGCTAAAATCACATTATGGCCATGGAACCCAAAATGCTCAGTAAGAACAGGTGACACAGGAAAAATGCACTGACCATACAGCAGGAAATGGGGCCAAACGTGTCTAAGGATGGCAGCACTTCTCCCCCATAACTGCAGCTCCAATAGCACAGATGAACAATCTTAAGAACAAGAAGGATAACACTACTCCAAGGAATAACTGGTTTGAACTGATCTGGCAGACCCAAACAAGAATAAGCCTGGGCAGGGCAATGGTGATGGTTCTGCACTCTCTGCAACTCCCTGTGTGGGTAAGACTTTTCTGTGTGGGATGCCCCATTTCTAGATTCTGCAGGAGATCCAGCAGCATCCTCTTGCTCACTACTGAATACCATACCCTACAGCTTTGGAAACATTCCTCATCACTGCTAGAACAGAAACATAAAATAAAGAATGAGAGAGGAAAACAACACTTAAAGCCCTGGTTTCATTTTAAGATAAGCCTGCCAAAATGAGGTGAAGCTACCAGGAAGATGGGAAACAGATCTTCTAAAACAATAACAACTTTTGTCCTCTGTAACTATTTCCATAGAGAGAGATTTCAACAGCTAAATTTTCTTGACTAAGAAAAGGAGAGAAGTTAGTTCCCAAACTATTCCAACAGCAGAAGCCAAAAAGACCATTATAATCCATCCAGAAATTGTAAAAATTGCATCTATCTCTTCAAGCTCTCCAAATCTGCTTCCCATTTTAAAAGGCTCACTTGCCAGACAGCAGTAAACCAAAACATTTTGGAACTCCTGATCTATTTCAAAAACGTATTGCTAGCAACAGGTGAACTTCTCCTTGAGTATGTTAATCAGAAGCCACTAGGAACTCCCGGCCCTTAAAGTCCCAACAAGAGCAGCAATAGCCTGTTTCCAATGCAGAGTAATCTGTGAAGCTAACAGTTCAGCAGTTTAAACCAAGTAAAACCACATAACTCATCTCAAAACGTGCAAGAACACTCTCTCAACATCTTTTTTCATATCTGACATTAAAGACTGATGTAACCTGAACCACTACTCTGATGCACTTGTTCCAGAGCAACGCTCCAGAGAAAAGTACAGTCTCCAAAATGAGCTGGCAGGATTTTGGTACGGTGTCTAACTTGCTCAGTTAGATATCTAGTCCAACTGCTTCACTTCTGCCTAGTCAAACTAGCAGCTTTTACATGGAAGCGAAAAAATCAATTTGTCACTGAAAAGAAGCATGTTCAGTGTGTCCTTAACAATATTAAAAATAATTAACACCTTTCATCTTAACAAAATTTGTGGTATAACACTGATTTCCATGAACAAAACTGCTTTTTCAAATCTTCTTTTCCTATTATGGGTGTTAGCAGCATTTCTCCTCCTAAAACATTTGGTCATGCTTGAGATTTAAAATGTTTTTATAAATTTTGAAATCCATACTAATTCAAGGATGCAGGCACCATTACCAGTAATAACCTTGCAGCTTGGCAAAAGCAGATTCAGAATTTCTTCTGTGTTGCATTGTAACAGAACATTTGGAGATGGCGTAAACTATATCAGGTCAGATATTTAGAAAAAAATGTAACACAAAAAAACCCTGACCCATTCACCACTCTTCTGCAGGAAGAGATGTTCCCTAAACAGTACTAATTTAAACTTCCACTTTCAAGACAAGAGTCACACACTATTCAGGGCTTTCTTTGGATTCTGTGTTGTATCTGCTCACTTCTGCTGACCGCAATAAAGTTTTGACTGTGTTCAGCCTTGAAGATAAGTTTATCTTTCCAAGTGTTTCCCACATGAATAGCATTACTAAATCAAGAATCTAAAGCTTATTGCTCAAATATAATGACCTCAAATGAAGTAAAAAAACCCAAGGCCCCTAAAACAACAGACCAGCATAGCTTGAGTAGATTCAAATCAAATACACTCCTGAGTAACTAATTCCAATCAATAAACTAGGGAAAAATGACACCTGATGACCTTAAGAAGATTTTTGCTTGTTTTGAAGTGACTTTTCCCATGTCTCTTACGTGACATTACAGTCCTTCTTGTGCCAGCTGTTCCCAGGGCACGAGTTACCAACACAGACTCTGTGCTTGGAGCATTCAATGCCCAGTGTTAGGAAGTGAGTCTTTGTTCCCTCAGTAAACCTTACAATTGGAGCTGGTAGGAACTGAGAACAAACACCTTGCACTCACAGGACACACCAGCACACAGACACACAGGCACATGCCTTCACATTTTGTTTCAGTGCACTGGAAACCCACCGTATCCCCCTGCTTGGATGGGTGTTTTTGGAGAAGCACAAGCATATAGACTAAAATCCTCTGTCTGGAAGCCAGCCCGGTTCAACGAGGGCTCAGATGCACTGCGGTGAATTTTTGGCAATGACCGGGCCAGAAGCTCAATGGAGGCAAGAATCTAAAACATAGAAAATAAGTGATCAAGCCTGTTGTTCCAAAGCTGTAACTCTCTCTTAAAACCAAAGGCACAATATCAATTAAGTACAGAAAAAAAATTTAAACACATATTAAAAAAGGCTTTTTAAAATACAGCTTATTAGCTATAGCTTATAGCTGCACTCTTGATGCTTATATCCTAAGGAAGTTGAAAAGGACAGTTGGGGGATTTCCCCCTTTTTAAAGGCACGTTGATTCCCTCTAAGCACAGTGAAAATACTTGCTTTTATTGGGCTCCTTGTCTATGCCACAGTACCTGTACCTGCTGCCATTGCTGCAAACAAAACCAGCTCCTCCAGCATTTTGCTTAACAACATTTACCAAAACGTCAGCAGGGGGAGCTCCCTATCTTTTGAAAACGATTTACTTACATTCAAAACAGAAAAACTCAGATTTTTACCCTCCTCCCCCTCAAGCTTTTTGAACCCAAACCTTCCTCAGCATGATATCAGGCACCATACAAATCGAGTTCTGTGGCAAAACTATCTGTTTCCCTTCATGAAGCTTGGGGGAGAACAAGAAGGGCAGTGTAAACATTTCTGAGCACATACACCAAGTACTAATTTGTGTGTCTAACTGTGACTATTACTTTCATTATCTCCTAGCTGAAACTTTCTCCAACATGTAAATACTTTTCCAAATACACAGGTCATTCTAATACCTGCGTTTTGAAATTAAAATGAGCATTTCTAATTAAACAGAACTAATCAGGTACTGAACCAGGTCTCTTATGAAATCCTGCCATAGCACTAATCAAAAAAATTTGGAACTGGCCAGTGAGTTCACAACTTTGAATTGTAAAGTCTGTTGAGAGCTGAAGAGGAGCATTTCTCACCTGTGGAAAAAGGGGTCTCTCATCTCTTTTCTTTTTTAAGCATTCTGCCATTAGTCTCTTCATAGCTTTTGGACAGTTGCTCCGTACTTTGCTGAGGTCTGGAGATAGGTATCCTCGTCCCACCATGAAAATTATCTTTATTTAAGGGGAAAAAAGATGGAAGAGGAAGAAGCTGAGTTGATAAAATCAACAGTAACAAAAGGTGAGTATTTTCCTAGACTATTTTGTTTGCAGCAGCAAGCTAATGCTCCCAGGAAACATTATCTGGTATTGAAATTGACAAATTTCTTATAGTAATGCTTGCTAACCTATTCAGTAGAGAGAAAAAATTAGCTCTTCCCTCCTCCTCACAGAGATTTCTGTGAAGCTTGAACACTAGTAAATGGTTACCATTTATAGCAATAACCATCTAAGAAATGGTTCTTCAGTGTCAAAAACTGACAAAATCAAGAACAAGCAACCCTGTGGCAGAACAGAATGTCTAAAAATAAATATTCTGTAAAAAGAAATATTCTGTTTTGTATTACAAATCAACAACAACTTCACATTGAAAGGTAGTTTAAGAAACACATGGACTTTGAATATTAAAAGCCTTTACCTTCTGAGAATTGATTCCATCATACACTTTTCCAACACAAAAGCTTATTCTTGACATCTGACCACCTCCTCTACTCTCATAAAAAAAAAAATAAAAATAAAAAAAGCCCTCAAAGGAAAAGGGAAACTGCCTCTTCTCTGTAGAAGAGGAGACAGACAGGCTTGGTATTTTTACAGTAATTCTTTCAACATGGAAGATTTTCCCCCCCTAAGGTTAAAACTTAAACATAAAACAAAGTAAACTGATAGGAAGCAGGAAAACAAAACATAAATATGGTTAATCATATATTGTATATATATATGAAACCCTCAAACATCATAATTTCAAGCCAAGGTCAACTGCAACGTGGTTTGACTACTGCAGTAGCACTGACACTAAAAAGCCCTTCCAAACCAGCTAATCAAAGATCCATTCATGCTGCAGCAGTAATCACTGCCTTTTCTGAGTACTCAGACAGCCCAGCAGGTGTATCACACCTTCTCTCTAATGAAGTGTAACTATTTCATATCTTGACACTGGGAAAAAAAAAAACAACAGAAAACCTTCACATCTCAAGCAAGCTATACATGTTATTTATACTAACACAATCCTGGTCCTTTTTTAACTTTCTGCTTTAGTCACATCTGTGTTGGCATCAAGGAGGAACAGAAAACTCCCATATGGTTTCTTTAGAAATCCCCATGTGCCAGAGCAGGATTTCATAGTAGAGACTCGTATACTGCATCCCTTACCTCTTCTGCAATCAGACTTACCATTATCTAGCAGTTGATAGATTTCTAAATAATGGCACAGATTGAAATTATTCAAAATTCATTACTATTTATGTTTCAAATAGTTTCATTACAAATAATGAAGGTGCTAATCTTTTATTTTAGACTAGAGAAAAGACAGTATCACTACAAGAATGGTCTAGAAAAATCTGTTAAAGTAAGAGAAATTCTGAGGTACAAGAACGACACTTTGCTCATTAAGAATCTTGGTTGTGTCATAGTAGCTGATATAGATGCACCAGAGAGTGAGGAATATTTACAACTTTTCATATAGTAGACAAGGAGTGACAAAACTCAAGACATTAGATCACATTTGTTGGTTTCACTTGCTTTTTAAAACTTGTTCCAGCAGTTCATTGTAAGCACCCACGTCACAGGGTTCAACTTTCAGATCTCAAAAGGTAAAAGCTACACAAGGCCAAATACTGTTTTTAGAAGGCTGGATCCATCTGGCCAGGAATCCAGACATTTCCCTTCTTCCAAAAGGCAAAACCAAAATTATAAAAAAGGAAAAAAAAAAAACTAAAAAGGAGTCACTCCAAATTTGATCAATTGGGATGAAGTGTTCTGGCAGATATGGAAACAGCCTTATAAAATGGCATTCACAGATGAACGTTGCTATGGTTTCAATTCTCAAGTACTGACAGTGAAAAAACAAGGGATGAGGACACAGAAGCAACAAATACATCACTGTTCAGACACAGAATAGTTTACACCAAAGATCTTGATGCATAAATACTATTTTCAGGTTAGACAGCAATAATGAATCGGGTATGCCTTCCCAAACGGGCCTACCCTGTGGAGATATATTACCCTACACACCCCGTGGTGGGTGGGATCATTAAGACTTAGGGAATATTTGTTCACAATTAAGTAATCTTCTTACAGGATCCTCAGACTCTGGAAAGTTATACAGTCCAACAAGCAGGATTTGAGAAATGCTGATACCCTGCAATTCAGTTAGATGGTGCATGCTCTCTCAAAGTTGCAATGAATATAAAACATTCAGTGAGATGACAGCTCTTCTGTTTTGTCATTCCAGTAGCTGCACTATTTATTATTCACTGCAAGTGGAGGGGTGGGGGGAACAAGAAAAATAATTGAACACATATATGGGGGATCATTTCGCCTTTGCAGAACTATTCTAAACTAGATTACTATTAAGTAATCTGTTCTCCCCCTAATAAGTATCCTGGCAACCAGTTCAGAAGCTGAAAATCTATATTTAAAAATAAAACGAACACAAAAAAAACCTCAAGAGAACTAAGTAAATTGTTGGCATGTGGCTAACGTAGATCTAGAAAATGCAGAAATGTCATCTCACAGCATCAGAATCAGAACTATTAAACACACAGAACATCAGAAAGTTCACCACCCAAGGCTGAATCAATCTCTGTTTCAGACCACACCTGACTGAAGTCAGTGCCTCCCCTTACCTGGTCCCTGTTGTTGATGTTGGAGTATGGCAACTGTCCTGTCATCAATTCATAAAGAACAATCCCAAATGCATACACATCCGACTGAAAACTATACGGGTTCTTATCTTGCATCCTAATAACTTCTGGTGCCTGCATCAGAAAAGGCAAGAATTAGTTATTATTTCTCTATACTGTGCTGCACCTCACCTATCAAGAACAAAACATGGACTTGTCCAGGGTACAGGTGCAAGGCCCATTTTTGCCTTCAGGTGTTACTGGGTCCTAATATAAAGTGGATGCTCATATGAATCTCAAAATTCATTGCTTCATTTCAGCTTGGTGATCCCTTGTATTTCTTTATGACAGAGCAAAATGAACTTGGCAAGGCTGAGAAGGTATTTGGGAACCAGAATTCTAACGACACTGAAAATAATGCCAGCTAACAGAGCTTTAAGTTTTTCCAGGGAGAAAAGGAGGAAATGGAGCTGCATGTGAGATTGCAGTACGAACCAACTCTTCTTGAATCCTTAAAACTTAAAAGCATCTTACTTTTTGCTGAGTTAGTTCCTCTACTCTTTTGCAGGACATTTTGCAAGGCTTTTCTCACCACTTCCTCAATCCTAGATTAATGATGCTCATTTTCCTTAGCCACCATTTTCATTTCAGTATAAACCTCAGAATAAAAGATGGAGACACTAAAGTTTTTCTGCTGACTACTGGAAAACACATGCTTAAAGAAGAATTGAAAAACATTCATTTACTACTTCGTATCACTGTTGGTCTTTTCCAGCTTAAGCCAGCTTTTATATGTCAGTGTGCCAGAGGGATAGGAGTAGGAAGTTTGGCCAAAGGTAAATAAATTTGTTGAAACAAGCTCACCACTTCCCCCTTGCTTACCATCCATAGAATGGAACCAGACAACTGTTCAAACTGTTGGGACCCACTCCATCGTGATTTCACTGTAGCTAGACCAAAATCACCTATTTTTACTGTGAGGTCTTCATGAAGAAAAATATCTAAGGGGGGAATGTTAAGGGAAAACAGACAACTGGCTCTGTCCTAAAAGAACAAAAAACAGCTACAAATCTGCAACATGAACATGACAGTTTTAACCATTTACCATCACTGAAGAAGGTTTCCACATCACACGTTTTAAGCAGCCAGCATGGTGTATTTAAGGGTTACGTAAGTAATGCCTGGGCAAGTGCTGAACAGACCAGGGCCAGGTGGCTTTCATGAAGTGCCAAGCATGAGAAAAGCTAAAAACACTCCTTCAGCCAACTCACATAATCTTTGATTACATGAAGAAACCAAAGGATGCAAAAAGCTTTGTGATACCAACTAAAACTCGCTATGTTATTGCAATCAAATCAAAAGACACAGTAAGCATCTCCTATTTTGTTATTAGTGATATTACCCCTTCTCAGTGAAATTTCTATTTGGCAAATATTCACACATAAACAGCTTTTCACATCAGTAAGTTAATTTCTGGCAGAAAAAACCCAAAAAACCAACAAACAAAAAAACCACCAGGAATGTCTTCACTTTCCAAAATTACATCTCTGGGAAAGGATACTATTACTCTTGAGGTCTCTGTGGATGATTGACTTGGCATGCAAATAACTGAAAAGGAATATCACAGATTAGGTGGGTTAGATAATACTTCACCAATCAACAACTCAAAATTCACTGTAGTACTGAAACAAATTCTGTCAACATTCAAACTGCACATTCATGCAGGCAATAAAAGTTCAGTTACCCATCACAGTTTCTGCAACATTCAAAGGAAAAAATAAAATAAAGCTTAGATTTCCAGCTCAAATCTGATGCTACTGACGAATAACAATTATGCTCCAACTTCTGCTTTTCAATTCTAACTCAATATTCACAGTAATAAAACTTCAGTAATTTTTTTCATGCAATTCCATGCTGAAAGTTCTGCCTCCCAGCCTTAGTGGGAACTGTCAAGACTTTGTGAGCTAGTCAGAGATTTAGATAAGGTGTTTCTAAATTGCAGGAGCTAAATGTGCTTCCCAGTCTCAGTGTGTACTCGGGCACACTGACTTGCTTTTTAGTAGAGGACTGGAAAAAAGATCCCCTGATTGCAGCCTGGATAAACAGATGGCAGGAAACACAGAGGAAAGTACTTGCCCCACAGCAGATACAGCCTGAATTAGTCTCCCATGGCTCTTTGTTTAGTCAATGAGATTGGCACAAAACTGCTGGAAAAGCCCCAATTTGTGTCTCTGCTTTGAATCGTGTTCACAAAACAGCTTCTGCATCTCCCCTACCTACAGATGGAGCCTGGGGAGATGCACAGGCTAACAGAAGGCTAAGGCTGGTTGCTGCAAACACCTCCACACCTCTTGACTGAAAATGTAATGGAATACTGAGTAGAAAAATGGCACAATGAACTGCAATAATCATAGTGGTGTTTCAGCTGAAGTGTGATTTCTCTGGTCTTAGAGTGTTATGATTTTGACACACAATATTTGGCTAGTTTGGTAAATTCTAACTTGAAGGCCCTCTGTGGGAGTAAGGATTATTTACAATCCTTTGAACAAAATAGGTATGTTCTCTTCAGATGTTGAAACATGTTATTCAGAGAGCTCTGATACTTTCCACCAAATGCTTTGATGACTGAATTAGGACCCTGGGCTCAGCAAAGTGAGCAGAGAGCTGGTCTTATTTGCCAATGTCAGCCAGAGTGTGAATGGGATAAGTAAACGTTGCCCCAGTGCTCATTTGCAGACAAGTAATTCAATACTTACTCCATGCCTTGAGCAGTCTGTCGTGCAATATCAATTAGCTTGATCATTTCAAATTTGGTCTCAATGATGTGTAGATGGTGATACAAACTGGACCCTTCACACCACTGTGTAACAATAGCCAACTGGGGTTTTGTTGAATAACCCATGAAAAGCAGGATATTCACATGTCGTGTTTTCCTGTTTACAAAAAAATAAGAATCAGGAGGAAATCAGATCAGGAAATCAGGAAAACCCAGGCAGATCTATCACAGGTTACATATGTATTTCCAAACAGAAGGTGTTGGGTTAATCTCAACTTTTACTATGGTAACATGATAACCTCTTGCTAGATTAATTTAATGAATTATTCCTGAAGTTAGTCTTTCTTATCATACTGACATGGAATAACTACTCCAGGGTAAGTGAAAGATGTCAGAACTCTTTTACATTTTCTTATATTATAAAATTAACACAGGATCCCGGTGTGTGAGCCTTTGTCCTTGCAGCAGTGTGGACTAGGACAGTTTTATGTTATGTGACTGTGCCTTTTTCAGGTTCAAGAATGTGTCAAGTGAAGCTGAGAGTAACTGCTGAGAAAACAAAAATTTAACAGTTTCTTGCAAATCCTACCACAAAGCTAAGTAATGATGAATCATAATGGAGAAGGCACAAGTACAGGTAAATCTGCCTTGTCTGGCCCAAAGGATGAAACAAATGACTATGTATGTTCTGAAAAAAACAAACAAACAGGATGGGCTCCATCTATGGGACTACCAGCAGAAAGCTGGACTAAGATGTTTGATTTCATTAAGTTCTGGCACAATTCTGTCAGGAAAATGAAGTGATACCCGAAGTAGCACACCCCAGAAAGCCTCTACTTCCACAAATATGAGCTTAGAGTTTTTGGACCTAACATTTTCCTGGGGTAAAAGGCTGACCATTTCCTTTTACCATGTAGCTTATTTGGGATGTCTCTGGGGCATAGGTGCCCAGCTGTACACATCAGGTTTCCAAGGACAAAAACCTTCTTGCTATTTTGTTTCTTAAAACAGAATTATGCTTGACACTGCTCAAGACTGTACTTCAATGTAATGTTTCTTCCCAATATATATGCTATCATATCATGCTGATGGATCTTCTTTTAACAGCTGAACCCAAACCAAATACCTCCTCTGAGATAGCAGAAGCAGTAGACATGAGAAAAGGAAATCAGGAAGTGACTTTATGAGAATTACATAAAAAAAACCTCAGAGAAATTAACGTTACTGAACAGAAACTATTAAATAACAGATAATACGGACAGGACTGTAGCTGAAAACCCAACCATTAGTCAGGTTCTCCTTCAATTTCAAAATGTGAATGAGGAGAGAAAGGCCTACAGCTCACACTTAGGCTTGACTGTGCCCTGGGGGTAGTACATTAACAAAAACTAGTTCTGAGTGATTGGACATACATGTATTAACACAGGTGTGCAGACAAACAACATATAGTGGGTACAAAGAAATACTTTTAAATGGTTCTTTTTTCATCACGTAGGAGTGAGACTGATGTGTTCTAATGGAGATCTAAAATTCAGTGATTAATGAAGCACAAATCTACACACATTATTTCATGCCATTAAAAATATTCTTACCTGAGCACTCCTACTTCATTTTTGAAAGCCTGTAATTGTTGAGGTGTGGGTGCCGTAACATTCAACATTTTCACTGCCACATCACCTTTAAAACAGCAATTTTTAGTAAGCACCACTGATACATATTTCTCTCTTGAGAAAATGCTATACAGAGCATCAGAAATTTTGGGATACACTTTTTTAGCTTACATGAAATAAATCACTACAATTTTAAAATAAGTCAATATTCAGTAAAATGTAGAAATACTATTCTTACTTTACTCTGAAAAATCATAGCCAGGTCAAAGCTATTAAAAATACACATTTGAAATCCTCATTCATCAAGATGGATATTTCTGCCTAATATTTCATCTTTACTCTAATAATTTCTCAGTTCAGAAGACCATGCAAGAGCTGAGTTTCTAAACAAAAAGAATTTCTTACACTAGTTATTTACCACACTACTTATTAATTTAGAAACCACATTTACTGCCCTTCACTGCACTCTCCCCATTATGTCCACATCTCTCTTGTTCTGAGGAGCTGAGATCTGGGCCCAGCATTCCAGGTGTGGCCTCACCAGTGCTGAGGAGAAGAATTGCCTCCCTGAATCTTCTGGCAATGCCTACTGCAGCTCAGGAGCCCCATCCTCCCTCTCTGTGACATGGGCACCCTGCTGTCTCCCGTTCAGCCTGGTGCCCACCAGAATCCCAGCTGTGTTTCTGGGAAGCTGCTGTCCAGCTGGGTGTGCCCTGGCAGGCACTGTGACCTCCTCAAGAACAGCTGTTTGCCATGATGGCCACATACCATGCCACTTTCCTTTGTAGACTGTTCCAAATGATCCAGATCCTATCCTTTGTCCAACTGTGATCTGGCCATCTGGTATCTCCCAATCATCACTTGAATCCCGTCGACCAAGAGTTTTCTTCACAGAGGTGCAAAAATAATAAAAAGGAAGAAAACAAGAGCATTAATGTCTCTGAAAACAGCTCCTTTGTTAAAAATTTCTCACCAGCATTTTCCGTCTTTAATATCCTAAAAAATTGTTCTTTTTCAGATGCTGTCTTTTGACTTTTAAAGTCAGCTCTACACAAACACAGGTATGCCAAATTATCATCTGGCATGAAACACTTGCAACAGGTTTCTGGCAGTGTTAAAACCAGAAAACATTAAAAAACACATACCAAAAAAAGTAGTATTGTATTTTAAATTTTAATCATATTACTAAACTGAATTTAAAAAAAAGTGGATGTTTTTATGTTTTCATGTATTGCTACATAAAAATTTGTTACATACATTTGCTACTTTCATCAAAGTTTATTAATCATGGTGGGAAAAGTTAAGATGTTATATGAAGGGAAAGCAGCCTTACAATATGAGGCACACTAATAAAAGTGAGTTTAGTCAATTATTTAAATTTTTATGTATCAGTCCCACAATTAATTACTGGTTTAAAGTGGTTTTAAAGTGGTTATCCCACTCTATTATTTATTAGCTTCAAGTCCTTGATAACTGCCATATTCATCTTAAAACTAATTTAGAAAACTTGGATGAAAGAAAAGTGAGAGGAATATGGTTGTGTAGTATTTCTACAAAAGAAAACAGCTGCTCTTTCCCTTACCATTCTATTTCTGTCTTCTGAGGATGAGGAGGATTTCCTTTCCCGTTGGGGTCCTGGTGATTTCTGTAACGCTTTCACATTGGTTAGTGACCCGGGCAAAGAAGCAGGAGGTGTTGCAGACAAGCCTGCAGCTGAGCCTGAATTTCAGAAATAGGATAGTTTTATCTGTAAGAATCCAGCTTACAAGAATGTGTTGATATTAGGTGCAAGAATTGTGTTTAAGATGCAGTATCTCTAAACATCAATGTGAGTGTTAAGAGAGAACAAATATTGTTTATTTAGGAATATTGTCCTAATATTAAATTAGTGCTCAAGTCTCAGATTTCAGGAAGAGACAAGTCTATAGCAAATATCCCTGTACAGATAGTCCCCAGTCTCTTGTTCAAGAATTAACAAAAGGACAATGTATTTTTAAGTAAGAAAAAAATACTTTAAAATGTATTTTTTAAATTCCATCAGTTTCTTTAAGAAGAACAGTAGCATTTTAGTTAGCAGCATCTACCTCTGCTATTTCTTGTAGCTAAGCTTTTAGGAACCCAACAAATAGCTGAACTACTATACTTCGGAATCAAAATAGACTAAATGCAAATAACTGAAATGTTTTCTGGTTGAGTCTCCAAGTGCCACCTGAAAATCATTTGGCTGTTTTAAAGGTATCTGTTAGCAGAGAACTATTATTTAAAAATAAATATTAGACTTTAGAAAAGATTAAAAAAGAACAAGTACTTCAGTTAGCTATTTGAAGCATATTCTAGGAAACACAAAAAGAACAGTATGTCTATAGCCTGTAGGTTATCTAAACAAATCTATGCAGGAAAATGTTACTAAGAGAGCTGCTTCAGAGCCCCAGTGGCCCTTTTCAAATAGAGCACTTTACCTAGACACTGCTTTTTAAAATACATCACAATTATTCCTAACAAGGTTATGCTGACCCTTCCAATCCAAAGGACATAAAATAGGGTCAACTGTTAATTAAATTCATGCTGCTTTGCTAAACAATGTATGTCATTGAACAAGACCTCTAACATTCCACTGCCTTCTCTCACATCAGTGCTTTGGGAAGTGGTGGAAGACAATACTCCTCATTCTCACAGAAGCTCCCCTCTTAAGCAAAAAGCATCTCCTAATGGCAACTAGAGTTCAAAAACTGACTTAGTGGCATTTAAAACTGTTGCTTTAATTCAGTCACTCAGTGCATGCTAGTTCATCAGACTACATGTATCCATCACTAGACTCAGTAAGCTAAAAGGTCTAGACTTGGAAGTGGATGCACAAAATAACATACCAACAGATACAAAATCGGACACAGCATCTGTAAACTCTGTACTAAAGCAACAATAATGATGCATATTGGGCATCCTAACTACATTTATAAGCAGCTGGAAGCCAGTGATCTGAAGGATGGACTTGTGTTCATATTACAGCCACTACACTGTCATTTATTTATTATATGATTCACCTGAAATCAAACATACATGGAATTAAAATGTATGATGTTCCCAGAATATGAGCAATTTTCCGAAAGTTTACTGGGCTACAGATTTTCTCTGCAATAGCAAAGATCTGGGGTGCATTTTCTCTGAGGTAACTAAAATCTCCTATTTAAATGTTAACACTGCAATATGGGAACACTAGCACAATATTCACCCTTTACAGCACATGGCAGAACACTGTAGTTAATCTGTTCATAATAATACCAGATGGCCTGTTTTCCAAGTTATTAGAGTAGAATACTTCAGATAATGCTGGATTTAAGTCAATAGCTTGGACTCTGAAGTCATATGTAACATATTTCATTCTGTAGCCAGTTTGCTTGTTGGGAACACCTGTCTTCTTACAAAGACTTCTGGAAGATCTTTACAAGTTCAAAAGGTGAACTGCTCTTGATATATTCTGAAACAAAAGTCTTTGAAACAGCCAAGATGGTAGCATTTGAACACCACACTACATGCACTGAACTAACCATTTCTGCACATATTATGTAGAGACACAAGTATAAACATTTCGTGCTATTACTCAATAGTTGGTTTCTCCAGCATACAAAATCTCAGAGAGATTTTTTGGGATTTTGTGCAATACAACAGATCCATTGACAGCTTAAGGCCTGAATTATCCCCATGGTCAATGACACAAAAATCTAAGTGTCTCATCTTAGACAATACAGGACAGAAATACTGCTTCAGTCAAATTTACCAACTAAATAAAAACTACTAAAACCATTTAGAGCCCCGATGTGCTGTCAATAGCACATTGTCAAAATGAAGTATTTGTTGAAAGCTGACGTGACACATTACTTGAAAAGCTTGAGACCTAACAAGATATCAATGGAAATGTTTGTAATTCACATTTGATTTCCTACATCGCTTTTCAAAACAAAGAATATTAAATATAAAAGACTGTTATAGCACTGAACTGACTTAAACTGAACAGTCAAGGAAATTCTAAGTTAAGGACATAATTTTATCTTCAAAATCACTGCAATGCAATCCAATGACCGTTGGTTAGAGAAAATTACGTTAAGGTCCACAGAAAAACCTCAACTATGAAATTCCTTGCTTTTGAAGATTTAAGTCAGACTTCATTTATAATTATTTTCAAGTGTGTAAAGGTGAAAGTGAGTATGTGTGAAAAGCACATTCAAAGCATTCCAGCCAGGCCAAGCAAAAAACAGAGGTGTTTTGATAAACTCACACACTTACATACACACGGTGCGAGGGTGAGGCACAAACAGCATCTGTGGTTTTACTTATTTTGTTTGGGTGAAAACAAGAAAGAAGAGCCCAACTACCTCTGAACACTGGGCCAGGCTCAAAATCAAACACTATTTCACTGGGGACAGAATGAAGGAGGGGACTGGGAGTCCGGGATTGGTATTTCCGAAGACAGCGCATCAGCTGGTTCAAAGGGGCTGTTAGAGAGAAAGAGACGGGCAGGCAGAGACAGAAAGACAGACACATAGAAGAAATGAAAGAAGTCATGGGAAATAACTAGGATGCTTTGACTCCTAAGCATAGATTGCTTCTGTACTTTGAAGGAAAAAAAGTCAATTCCCAAGAACACAGTTTAAGGACTGGAAATAGCCAATTGTTTTCAGATGCCAAGCAGACAGTTCATGATCAAAAGTTAAAACCAACACGATCGCACAACATTTAAATGTTGGACAAAATGGGCAAAACTCTGGAGAGCCACACCTATTAGCACATACAAAAATAGCTAGAACTGGCAACTTTCAATTTGTAGCTTGCAGGATTAAAGGAAATTTCTTTTTTAAAAGTGCCTATTGCTGGCATTATTAAAGACAGCTCCATTAAACACAACACCACATCCTACCAAATACCAGATTTGCATGGGAGAAACAAAGTCAGTGAAAGCCCACAGGACAAAACCTTTGAGATCAGGAAAGTGTGCACTATGGTAATTCAGACCCATACTTATGGCTAAAGCAAGTTACAATTAGTAGGAGACAACTGTGTTACTGATTTGGAGTTGGAAAAACTGTCATATGCCTGCCCTACTTAGTATTTCTCCATTTTCAATATTTCTGCTTTATTCTTATATTTATAGGAATAAATACACTACATAAGAAGACCTCTTCAGGACCTTGGCAACCAGTGGGAGAAGTGACTTAAGAGGCCCGTGCACAACACGTAAGAAAAACAAACCTCTTGCCACTAGCTCTGACTTAACTGTGAATTAGGGCAGTGAGTTACTGAAAGGAACATAAAAAGACCTGGCTCTAGTGTAAGATCCTAATAATCTGCTTCCAGGAGTAGCACAGGCATGCAGTACAGCAAAGCAGCAACTTCAGCAGGGGCAGAGGGGGAGAAGAAGTGGAGTATTTCAAGCTGCTCTAGGATGCAGCAGTTTATATGGAAGGCCAATCTACCACGATGGCTTCCACTGAAAACCCCTGTTGTTTCCATGGGTGAAAAGGTAACAACAGGCATAAAAATCTTTGGGAAGTTGTAATGTATCTGTGTGCAGCCATGTGGGTGAAGAAGTGTTTGTGTGTGTCTGTGTGTGTGAGTAAAAAATGTGAAAGTGCAAAGTAATTTTAAAACTAAAAAAAAATAGATACTACTTAGAAACTTGTTCTCCTTCTGTCTCCCCCAATCCCAGAATGACCAGCAAATGACTCAAATCTTTGTGAAACAAATACTAAGTTCATGGAGAAGCAAATGTAAATTCACTTTTTTGTTCTAGTCATATTTTGCATTGTGGCTGTGTTCTGTAAAAGGAAATAGGGTAACAGGAAGGGACAAAGCAGTTGTGTAATTAAATGTAATACACTAGTCAGTTTAAATGCTACTTACCTCCCTCTCCTCGTAAACTCTGGTCTCTAATCAAGTCCTATAAAAAATTAAAAAGCTGTGTTTAATTTAGACTGATAAGTTTGAGAATTCACAGTGACATATGTTACCCATGAAATAAAATGGTTTCCTACCCTGATGTACTAATGGCAACAACTCCAAAGAACTACTACACTTCTCAAAATTAAGTTGCTTTAAAACAGCACCTCTCAGTAGTAAAATGAAACGTACACCACCCAAAAGAGATGCTTACAAGAAAATACTGATTTAAAAATGCAGTTGGTCAAAACATAGGAAGAAATATTGAGTCAAATGTTCCTGTTACAGTAACACAAATGATTTGAATTGTCATATCAGAACCTGGGACATCAATTTCCTGTACTGAGGCACATCAGTCAAAAGAATCCTGCTTCATTTTTTCTTGTAACAACACACCTGATTTGCATAGCCAGGCACACTGTTCTTCTCAGAAATGACTAACTGCAGAAGGCTTTCTTCATTTCACTTCACTCTGAACTGAGAGTATCTTTTTCAACATGTCCAAACTAAAAGCAAACTACACTAAGGATTTTATTTTTTTTTTAACAGAAGTAGATAACTCTAGCAGCTTCCTTCTGTATGTCTATTTTTATAATAAAGTTGGTGGTTTTTTTTTTTGGTTACGCTATTATGTTTATTCCCTTCTTGTTCCGTAATTATATTTGTTCCCTTACACACCTGTGCTTTCCAAAAGCACTGGCTATACCTCAGCTGCACCACTGCCATATACCACATGCAAATGTCTACACAGACACATTCTTAAAATTAACACTTCACCTTTCACTCAGCTCACATGCAAAACAGATTTTGTGCCTCAGCGTCCAGGCAGATTTCTAGACTGCACACCTGACAAATGATTAATTTCTAGAGAGCAGACTTAAGGGTAAAATACAAACTGCGTATGTTAGCAAAATTAGCAAAAGGCAACACCTCAAAAGCTCCTAACTGTCCTTAGGCTAATACCAAACATTATTGTTAGTTACATTTCACCACAGATTTAAAAATTGTGGAAAACCCTTAAGTGTAGCAGTTTGTGAACACTCCAAAGGAACGCTCAGAACAACGTACCATAAGCTCTTAAACTCTTAAGGAGCTATCAGAATATGTGAATTCAGCTTAATTTAATTATTTAGTTTCCCTCAATGCCAAAAATATTACTCGGAATACAAAAACTAAAAAGTCTCTATCTTGCATAACAATATGCTTAACACAGAATGGTTTGCCAGAGTGGTTACTGGCTACAGCTAACAGCGTGAGCCTTGGGACTAATGACAGAAAAAAACCCCCAGCTGTTTGGGGCAGAATGTTTCTTTGAAAATTAAAAGGACAGAACTGTCAAAAGGCAGTTCTGCTTTTGGATAATAGATTATTTGTGTTCTTACAGCTCTCAACAGCAAAAAATAATCTATTTAAAAAATGAAAACTGAATGATCTTCGAAGATTCTGACAGACCACCGAGGATTATCTTAGAAACATAGCATTTGAGTGTACACAATGAATTTAACACACAGATATTCCCAAGGAACACATCAAATCTACTATTGCTGATCTAACTGTTAGGAACACTTACATCAATATTGACTGGCTCGATTGTATTGATGTGGACATTGGGAGCTGAAGAGGATCGGTCGCGTTGCCCAAATTGATTCCGATGGTCTTCATCTGCTGGTCGGAGGGGCTGTGGGATTGGAATGGATTTTGAAGGAGAAGGACTAGGGAGAATTGGTGGTCTGAGAAACAAAGTCAAGGAAAAAGAGGATTTAGGTCTACAAATGGCTTTGAACACTGCATAGTGGGTGTGGTAAGTCCTTTTCATTATTATTTGTTATAATAATACATAACAAAAAACTGATCTAAAGCTCTGAATAAAAACAATTTATAATGAACGGTCTCTATTCCCCTATGATCAACTGCAACAACTCTCTGTTGCATCAACTTCCTAATCACATGGCTATGAAGTGCTCCGAGTTAAAACAAAGAAAACTCTACCATATCACACCAAACTAATAACAATAAATCCTGATCTGAAAAACTCATGCTGCCCAACATGCATTGCAGACAGCAAAAACACTGCAGTTTCCTCACCTCTGAGTCAATGCAACACACTCATTTTAATGGCAACCAATTGAGAACTAAAAAATGCTTAACATCTCATATTAATGTTACAGTCAGACAATGTTATAAAACAAAAGGTATGGATGGGATTATTTTTTGGCAAAGAAAGAGTGAAAATTACATCTGGTCATTCAACCTAGTTGATTAATAATAATGTATAATTGATACTAAAAATAACATGGCCAATGTATCGCTGATACTAAAAATAAAAATATCACCTTTTAACCTCAATCTTTAAGAAACAACTTTGATTAGCACAATATTTCAAATGTTATTTACAGTGCTACAATGCAATAGGTTTGACTGAAAAGATAAATGTCCAGAATACACAAACAAGCTTCCTGAAGAAATGTAAACACTGGCAGTCATAAATGTAGATAATGTCTTTAATTATGGTATAATGAATTGAATATTAAAAAGACTAAACAACTAAACACTTGGAGTTTTCGTTTTTAAAAAGGCAGAAAGTCACTTCTTTGGTTATCCACTAATTTTGTTAAAGTGCAATAAACTGGCAATTATCTCTTACTCTAGTCAAGGTCAGTCACTGTTCAGCCTAATGATTCAATCTAATGGATATAAGGCAAAAGGCTAATGAAAACATTTGCCACCTTTGTCAAAGAAAACTTTATGTTAAAATATACATGGTATCTGACAACAAGGTTTTTAAGAGCTGGTTTCTTTTTATAAGTTCTAAAAGAGGAGTGGAGTCCTCTAGCCATTGAATGACTCATGGATTAATTATTATGCCCACAAAGGCAAGGTCCACAGGGAGAAGCTTCAAAGATAAAACAAATAGCAGCATATAGCAGCAATAGGTCCTGATGCCTATGTAAGCAATGCTCCTTGGCCTCTTCAAAAACCTTTGGAGAAACTAACATTTTCAACAGGACATCTTGGCATTTTGTCAGAAACAGGTCTGCTTTACAGCCTACTATCCCACCTTTCATGAAAAAATTTATTCAGTCTGGCATTGCTCCCAGAGCTCAGTGCTATTTGTATCCTAAGTACCTGTCATCTTTTCCTTCTGACCAACAATTTCACAATTGAAAATGGCAAAACAAAGTGCTTGTGAATTCATTCAAGTAACAGTCTACAAAGTCTTCCAATGAAATACCTGAATATGTTTGGGAAGTGGGGCAGGAGAAGAAGAGGCAGGGGGTTTAACCCTGCTTAACTTTAAAAAAAAAAAGCAGTTACCTACTGTCACATTGTCACATGACAGAACGTAGGTATTGGGAAGATACTGGGAAGCAATGAACTAAAACTACCAATAGCCAAATCCCTGAGAAAGGGCCTTGAAAAACCCTGCATTTCAGAAGTTGTTTGTAGTTTCAGAACTATTGTTTTTAAATGCAGTTGTTGTATATACACATAAACTGAAGTTTTCATTCATTGCTATCCAAGTGCCTTCAGGTAAAATATTGTAGATGAGGAAGTTTTGAAGTCCTGAATGTTTTTGTAAGTAAATCATACAACTAGAACACACATCAGGAGATGGGACACTGCACAGATCCAAATGCAGGACCTGACTGACATTTAAAGGCACTCTATTTTCATGTTAAGGCAAGCATGTCAAGTGCTGCACAAAAAAAGTATCAGAAGTCTAACAGGTGTCTCAATCAGGCCAGTACTGTCATTGGTGGGATAGTTAACTCCTGCTTAAACTTCCTGAGAGTTCTCAGGTAATAAGGAAATTAAGGGAAATACATCACAACACGCATCAGAAAATTGTACCAGGACTGACTGTGACACTCCATCTGAGCTCTGCCACATGACAAAAACAGAAGCAATCAGATATTCTGTGATCATGAGTAAGCCAAGGGAGAGAAAACGAGATTGAGGCAATATTGTTTCAATTACATCCTCCTTTGAGTCACAAATGGTCATCTGCTACTTCTGTATTTCTGGTCACAGGTCATCATGTCCATCATGTTGCTAACACAGATAGCATGCTACATCATACCATGTTTGAAAACAACCTGAACAGCTTTTTCTAGTCATTAAATTCTTACTGGGGGAAGTCCAGATCTTTTGAAAATATTTGCAGCCTGATAAAGAACTATCTTTTTTCTTTTTTTTTTTTTTCAATTTCCAAACTATTATTTGGAGGATCTCTGGGCTTTAGACAAAGAATCCAGAGATGGGAACCTCATAAGCAGTAAGCCATGTGCTCCATTATGATTTTATTAATGGGTGTCCTTGAGACACTTTGAAAAAAGTAGGTTATTTCTGCAAAATGGAAATTTTTCTTGAAAAAGATAACTGGTGAAGTAAAAGAGACAAGGAGTTTGCTAGCCAAGACAGCCTACTGAGATCACAAGTTCAGAAAAATATTACCACCAGCTTCTGCCTGTGTCTGGCAAAAGCTGGATCTTCATCTGCATCAAGGTCTTGATCTCTCAAAAAAAACCCATCACCACAAGGAATGCAGTGATCCTCTGAGCAACCAAAAGGCCATTCCTACAGTATTCCTACATTGTAATTACATGAGAAGAGTAGAAGTGAGTCTGGAGCTAAAAGGGCCAGATATCATCCTCTGGAAAAGGGTGACACTGTCTATTCCAGGTCAGTTCCAAAACTAGTTCTTAGGCTATGGAAGCATAGTGCTGAAAACACACCAAAAAAACCCCAAACAAACAAAAAAACAACCCCTGCCCCCAAAATAACAGGCTGAGGCTTAAAGGAACATGCAGTTTGAATATCAGGACCTGAGTTTCTGTTTTTCCTGTGGCCTTTGTGAGCAGTTTACAGCCACTTGGCTACAGGAGACCCTCTACAAGTAAGCAGATAAATCACTTTCTCCCAGCCTCCTAGATGTGGGCATTCTTTTAACAAATGATTCTTGGCTTCTGAAGCAACAAGCTGATGGTTGTCAAATCTCAATCTAATATGTTATAACCTTTCCTGGAAGTATGACAGAACATGCTTTTACATTGGACCATATGTTTGGGATTAGCACGTTGTTCCCTCCCTTTTTATCAGGCAAAACAGGATATTTTATCAGAAAACAAGAATAACTGATAAAATATAAGATTTTTATACCCTTTACCAAGCACCGAAAGTGCCCATGTATCCACAGATTCACTATTCCACAAGAAAGAGTAAGGTAACTCAGAAAAATGTCTACACATTTTATGCTACATACTAAGAAACAATTTTATAAAATCACATACAGTATGCCTATTGGATTTTAGAACTTGCAATGATATACATTGGTTTACTTTACAAATGCAAAAGAAAATTTTAATGCAGATTTTCCTTAATGTCCTTTACTCACCAATGTGATGTTTCATAAGTGTTTAAGAGCTGGTCTACTCAGGAAAGATTTTTCTTGAAATTTTTCTTGTAATAGGTGTATTTGGGCTTCAAGTTTTTGTTGACTGTATTTTATTTTGCTGTAGTTGAGCAAATGCTTGAACTGAAAATTCACATTCACCTGGCTTCAATTATAAGGTGTACACCAGTTCCTTTCTAAGATGACAGCATCTCTCCTGACTGAGATTTTCTTTCTCCTCCTAACACCCTGAACAAGTCCATCTCAATTTAGTCACTGGGCTCAGTGTTGCACACACTATTTACCTGTAAGGCTGCACACTCACATCCAAACCAAACCTACTGCAAGCTAAAATGTGTATCAAGGCTCTCTTTTGAATGTTTTTTCTGTTTACACCAGTGTTAACACCAGACTGGATCTGGTTGTTGCCACTGCTGTTAATGAAGAACACAATGCACTTCCATTTCCAAGCAGTTTCCAAGGACTGCTAAGGATCTGGGATACAATGGTATTTCAGCTATAGCAGCAAGCAGGTAAATTTAAATTGTGAAGGCCAAATAGGTTCTGATTTAATTACTGTGGTACTCTAAAGACATTGCTAGAAAAAAATATTTTTTTCTCTTTCCCCATCCCTGCAGTCTGGAAATACTCAGTAATCCCAAATCAAATGCCAATTTGGAGAAAAGGACAGCAGTACCAGTTTGTAACAACAAGCTAAAAAACTTTCTTGCAGCACCCTGTGAAGTCAGTCTAGAAGCACTATGGGCAGATCTGTAACAGTCATTGCCCCACGCAAATTAGTGCAGTTTTTGTACCATGGTAACTTGCTTTGTTAGGTGAAAAACAACTGTCAGGATTATCACAATGGTGGGCACTCACTTATAATGGCCTTTGGGCCCAAATCAAAGCTGATGAGCCTGAAATTCCTGACAGCTTCATACACCAGGGGTTATCAAGTGAACCATACTGTTGCTCTTAGTCCTCCAAACCAGGTCCAGTTCACTAGCAGCTTTTTGCAAATAAAGCTCTGGAGAGCAAGAGGAGGCTCCCCTCACCTGTTGTATGGACTGACAGAATTTTCTGATTCTGATTTAAAGATTCTGACACTTTTAGGGGAAAAGTTCACTGTTTTACAAATGAAAACACAAAGCTTTTGCTCACTTACACACCTCAGGATCTAAATGGCATTGTAGCATAAAATGTAATACTGTAAGACTGTAGCTTTGCTTCCTTGGCTTTTCAGAAGCTTTTCTAGACATTCAAGTATCTTTGGCTGAGGCAGAATGATCAGTGAGCATTTGGAAGACAGAAAGGAAAGCAGAGGTGTTTAATCACAAGCTGAAGCCTGCTCAAAGGCAAGGACTGGCAAGATTCCAAGAATGGTGCACCAGATATTCTTCTTTTCTTCCTCCAGCTTAGAAGACGAAGCATATTGGGAAATGTTGTTTTTCCAAGAGCCAAGATGTTGCCAACTTGCTTATTTCTCTCTTTTTCATGTATCTGAGACTGAGAGAACTGGGTTCACAGAAATTCTGTGCTCTTATTTTACAAGCCAAGATGGAGAAGAAACTTCATGATAGTGCAATGAATGAAACAAATACAATGTATGATATACAGTTTCCTTACTTCAATTTTATTACAATGGCTCTTACCAGGGAGACCTATGCTTCTCTTTCCAGTTAACTGCAGATTGTAACTAAAATGGTTGTTTTGGCACAACAGGATAGTGCAAATGGAAAGAACTAAAATGGGACACAAAACCTAATGTGGAGGCTGGACACAAGTTTATAAGGGGCTCATAAATGGGAAATGGGACCATATGTGCTCCCTCATCTTGGGGTGGAAAACCTGGAGGGACCGCCTATGGCTCACAGTTGGAAGAATGGAAGGCTACAGGCCTGGATTGCTTTAGGATGTTACACATGAGCAAAGTGAAACAGTTCTCCAGCATGTTTAGCAGCTTTTGCATCATGTCCAATGGTCTTTTCCTTTATGTCCCTTTCTCTTTCAAACTTTTCCATTTGCTCCCTCGACAGTGTCTCAGCATGTCACACATGCCTTTACTCTTGAACTTGTCTTGCAACACAAACTTCCTTCTTTTGGGCACTTTGCCTGCTGCAGGGATCCCTTCACAAGGCTAGAGATGAAGAAGGATATTTGTCTTCTCTTCCCTCAATCAAACAGTAAGTAACATCCCTTCCTCTGTGAGCTGTTCCGTGCAAGACCCTAGGAGTAGAGAGGAATCAAAGGAACAATTATTAGTCTAGGAAGTGTTATTAAAGCATTAGTTCCTCATATTTTCCATCCCATTGTTCAGCTCTCAAATTTCAATCCCATATTCTCCTCCCAGACACGAAAAGCTCAAATGTCAGCCTTTTTTTTTAATTCCAGTTGAGCTACCATCCCATATTGTAGCAGTCCTCTTTAATAAAACAACAGATGGGTACATATTTTAATAGAAAAGGCCCTTTTTAAATTCAGTTTAATTAATATTTCCACAATTATGTTTTTAAAAAGCAGAGAAGTATTATTAAAGAAAGGCAAGAAAGGTAACTGGAAAAAGGTATGGACAGTGCTATATGCTCATCCAGTAACATCTGAGCTACTTCTGAAAAGGAAATACTACATACACACATGCTAGGGAACACTGTATGACTAACATGCATATTACATATGAACACCAGCTGACAATCATAAACCATTTTCAAAATGAACAGAATTTTGCAAGCATGATGTATGCCTTTTTTTTTGTTTAACAATAAAGTGTACAACAAAGCAAAAAAGCAGAAAGGAGAAAGCTAGGAGCCTTTTACATCTTCTGCAATTACAAACATTTATAGCTGCAACACTTGAGAAAAGCTCCTAAACATCAACTAGCAAATATATTTAAATGTTCACGTTTTTATGTATGTGAAGTTAAAGATCTCATGACATTAACCAGCTTTGGTTTCAAGTTTTTTCTTTCTGTTTTCACTTCACAAAACTAAAACTGCCTAAAGTAGTGCCTGTATCATGGTAAACCATATTGCTGTAACCTCACAAGCTGGTAAGAATGGACCAATGGCAGGTGAAAAGCAGGACAATTTAGACTATTAGGATTAGGGCTACATAGTGCCTTTGACATCCACTAGTGTTTAACACAATTGGTATGAACAAGTTTCTTCATGAATTAATAGTTCTAGCCCAGTTACAATTTTGGCTGTACCATAACAAATATTTGACAAGCAGCCTTGCCCACAATCTGCTGCACTATCCATGGGATCTAAAGGCAACATTCACTATGAAGTACTTTTGAATTCACTTGAATCTCACAAAATGGTAAAAGTAAGAACATAATCTCTGTACTTACCAAGTGAGGGTCCCTCTGCAGGACTGTCAACCTGTTTTCCTGGGAGGCATTTTATTTGGTCTTCCATAAAACAGTCTTGGCTGTCCAGAGAATTTATCTTCTAGTTAAGAGTCCAGAGGTGCCTGCGTAGCTTCCAGTGTGTTTTTGCTTTACTCCAGGCACAACTTTCACTAATCCAAGAGAGCCTCTCTGCCACATACAGCTCAACTCCACACAGCACACATGTCCTGGGAATGGTTTTCTGAAGGCTTCTGTATTTGGTGTTCTTAATATATATGCACCAGATTTCTTGAGTGTGATAAACATCCCTGAGTTACTCTTTGCTGGACATTTGTTCAACTACCTAACGGTGGATGGTGTCATTGATCTCTTTGCTACTGGGAACATGATTTAAATATGCTCTCTTATCTCTTTACGGAGAAAGGGTCCAGAATCTTTGTTGTAAATACAAGGGGATGGTTGGTTTTAGAGGTCTACTTTTACAAAACCTGGAGCTGCAGCAAACAGATGCTATTGGAATACCCCAACACAAACAGGAAGAAGACAGCTGGTCTGGAGGATACTAAAGCAGTGTATGTAGAAAAGCTACTAAAGCAGTATTATGAACCTGGAACTGGCACCTGTTCGCATCAGCCTTACAGTAATGTGGTTTATTTTGAAACTGAGGTATGTCACTTCAAGGCATAGAAATTGTAGTTTGATAACCAACCAAAAGGATTTGTGAGGATATAGCTTTGGCTTATATTAATTTTAAGTATAAAATCTTTCCAGTTTAGACCAGGTCTAAGCTATCAAGTAGAAGAAATCAGTTTAAAAGGTAATGCCCCAACTCTACAGACAGTTACACACTTAACTTAGGCTCATTACTAATTTACAGAATTCGTGTGAATGAAAACATTCACTTCTTTTAAGTTAAGCATAGGTGCATATACTTGCATGAGAAGCCAGATTACAAGAATGCAGAGCTACAAAGCAGTATTTTGAGTGTTTCTTAGCACAATTCTGAAACGTTATGTTATTAAACAGCAGGAATAAGTTCATACCCAACAGAATCTGAGGGGGGCACTGAGGGGTATGATCCAGATGCTGGGGTGGTCTCTCCTAAGGAGGCCTCCTCTGGTGGTATGGGGTGATGTTCAAAGAACTTGGAGACAAACAGCAAACTGTGAGGCAAGAACAAAACAAAAACAACCTAACTTGTGCAAAACCCAGAAGTTTCACAATATAATACTCAAAGACTACAAAAAAGACCCCAACCCCCAAAAATCTCATTGATTAAACTGTAAATTTTGCAACAGAGATTACACTAACACATTAAATCTGCAAGATCTGTTAAAAGTATTATTTACTTTACAGAGGATAAAAAGATCATGCCTTAAATATAAACTTCATGGAAATTAATTTTTTAGTCTTTTAACTGCAATTAGAAACATCTGTTTCTTCAAGAATGCACAACTTATATCTATGAGTGCAGAAACTTACATCCTGAGCACAAACTCCAGAGATGCCAATGGAAACAGTTACAAATACCAAAATAAACTGAAATTAAATTCATTCTTGGGGAAAAAAATAGCATTTTAAATTATTCCTTATACAAAAGTCTATTTAAAAGACTTAACAGCCTCTGCTGAAACTAATCAAATAGAACAGAGCCAGTTTATACCAGATCCTAAATCTACATCAAAGACTTACACAAATAGATCAGTAACTCAATCCAAGAACACTGGACTGTTTGGGTCATTCTCTTTTATGTTTCTTACCTAGGCATTAATCTTGCTAGCAGATTTATTTTCAATTATTGTAAAACCAAATGCAATTTCACTATAATCAACTAATGTCCCTTAAAATTTTTTCAGGCTGAAGAGAATAAACCCACAGCTAAATTCTTAACAGGGCCCTAGCGATCACACAATAAAGAACCAGTTTTGATTAATAATAACAACTGTGAACAATGAGCAGTCTGTCTGATACAGTCAAGTGCTCAGCAACCCTATTCATGATTCAAAAAAAGCGCTTCACAGACCAGCAGAGAAATATGAACTGGTTGTCTGAGCTAGCACAGAAACAGTATGAATTAAGCAGTCTCGCAAGAACAGTTGAACTCCTATTTTTTTTTTTTCAGGCATCTCCTCTGACTTCTGCATGACAGATTTAACACAAGAAATCACTGACACCTCATTAAAAGGCTCAACTTGAAAATCAGTTGTGATTACTTACTCAAGTTGGTCGTAATTAACACACATCAGTGGCACTTCTGTACTGCAGCGCTGGTGGAATTTGTAGCCGCAGGTCTGGCAGCGGAAGCCCTGGAAAAGCAGCTTCCGGCAGAAGTCACAGAACGCTAACGTGAAGAACGTTTTCCGTACCTACAGTGTTTAAAAACAGTCACAGTTACCTACGGTCCTTCTGGAAGCCCAAGCCAGGCTATTTGCTTTGACCTCCCTCAAGTGCACTTACAAGCTGCTTTTGTGATGATGGAGCTACAGTTTTATGTATCAAACAGATTTACAGGAAAGATGGCTCTGGTGATGCAATCCCTACACCTCCAGCAGGTGCTTCCAAACAGGGAAAGAGTCTCAGTTTACTTTCAGATGTTTTAGGGAGTCAGCTGGAAAGTTCTGTGGGTTTTTATTGTAATTGGCTTGGAGCCAGCACAGAAGTGTGGTTTGGACTCCGAGAATGTAATTCAAAGTCTGTTGTTCATCTCATTGGGCCAAGGGCCAAAAAGACCACCTAAGCTGTTAAGTACTAAAGAGAGAGAACAAATGAACTCCATGCTTCTCGAGGTGTTGTAGCAAGTAGAAAGTTTGTCTCTATACTGTGCTTGGCTTTGTTTCTGGTTTTTTTTTGTATTATTTTCCTTCTTTATTAAAACTTTTTTGATTTTTTAAGACACACTCGATCATGCAGTCTTGCTAATTTATATTAGCCACGTTTCTGCCAGGCTGGCCCTCAGAAGTGTGGGTAAAATCCACAGATGGTCTCCTTTTTGAAAGAGTTTTCATGCATTAAAACTTTCTTTCAACTGTTTCTTGAATTAATGCTTCGCTTCACTAGCAGCAAGAATAAGAGCAAAAAACCTGAAGCAAAACTTCACTATCATCATGCTAGACACAAACACTGAGAACTTATTTAGATACAACCTATAAAAACAAAAGCTGCTGAAATATTATTTCATATTCTAACTTTTTCAGAAGCCAAAGAACATTTCTATCTAATACTCACAGGACTGGAAATACACACTGGCATATATATATAGGGCTTCAATGTATGGTTACACGTATAGCTGTAATTCTGACTACTGAAACTCAGAACCATTCAGAATTGCAGAAGGGTGATCATGAATTCTCCCAAATTATAGGGGGGAAATGATTTAGTTAATTTTCAAATTTAGCAATCCCTAGCATAAAAACACATTTAGTTCTATTATTACATGTAATAATCAGAATTTCAGAGGGATATAAAAAAATTAAGCCTAAGAGTTCACCTAACTAGCCATAACCCAAACATCTTGTTTGAGCTAAACAGGTTGAATCAGCTTGCAGATAGAATTTTGCTATGTTTTAAGCTGAAATAGAAGGTCTTTCTTCTCAACGTGACAAACATTATTTCCAGGATTTTGTATGTAGCTGGAAACATTTAGACAGATTCTGTTTAGCAGCTTCCATTTACTTGGTGCCTTATCAGGTCAAAACATATTTGTGCACTGCATCATTGATGATGTCAGCACTGCTCTGGGAATAGTTAGTTCATTAGTTAATTGCTGCTGCAGAGCCAGCAGGGAGGCCCAGAATACATTTTATAGATACAGCAATACAAAAATAGTAGATTATTATTACAGTTCTGCAATGCAGTGCTGATATAAACCCCCTACATTTATAGATTTTAGAGGGTGTATTCCAACAAAACATGAAAGTTTTAAGGGTGATCAAGTTCTCTAGCATCACTTATTTCAAACACAATTCTATCTAATTCACTTGAGCTACTGTGATTAAAAACTTCTTTTGAAACTCCCACCACATCCCACAGATACAAAATATTCCAAGTTGGTAATTTGAATTTGAAAGTACGAAGTTGATGCAACCCCACTCAACATCTCACAAAACCCAGTACATACGAAATTGTGTGTCGTGAGTGGCACATTCTCCAAAACTTCCACATGCAACTCCTCTCCCGTGAGCCAGGAAATGTCTGTGTCCCAGCCAATTGGCTTCTTCTCTCTAAAGTGCAAATGAACCTCTCATTACCATCAGCACACAAGCCCTTGCATGTCTCTTGCCAAAGTTGTGAGATCAGCTAAAAAGTTACACTGTGGGGGGTTGCTACCCAACCTAATTGCAGGAAACTTCAGAAGCAAGACCTTACGCTCAGTACAAAGCAAACAAAGCACACCTTCCCTGGACAAACTGCAGGAAGGAAATGCACTTTTTCAACCAGCTCCAGTAGTGGCCAATTCCTTGTTCCCTATGTGGCAGATGGCTTTTTGATCAAATAAAGTGTTTGTGAAGTACCTGTTGTGTAAAAGTTCCACAGAGATGGCTAATTGTGTACATGAAGATAATACAGAAATTTTTAGGGCTAAAAACTTTTTTTTCCTCCCAAGGGAGCTCTGTCTTTAGTTAAGAATGCATTATAGCCAAATGAAACCAAACTAAGAACTTAACACAACCTATTTAATACTTGTTTGGTTAGCATGAGTTTAATTAATGAGTCTTTTGCCCTAATCTTCTATTACTGAGTATTTTGCCCGAGCCATTTCCTAGGAGTTAGACATTCTTTTCAACATGTCTGCGATGTGCAAATTGTTCAGTGCAAAGTATCATAAAACTCTGAACTTTGTAAACAACTTTTGGATGGAACTGGCCATCCTGGGTAGCTCCAATGAGAGATTCTAAGAGCAAAAAAGCATCCAACACAAATCATACCCATCTTGTATTCTGTAAACAGCACAACATTCTGGAATAAGACCTCTCATCATCAGCGCTTTTTTTAGGCTGTCTCGGACTGTCACCCCACATCTTGCTGGAACCTAGGGGTCAAATACAAAAGAAATGAGTTAAAACAATTTCCAATTTATCCCCCCGAACTGATGCAAATGTTTTGACCCTCAAGTACTAAAATCCACTCTTCAGGACGCTTTATAGAATTGTAGGTCAGAGTTTTCCAAAACCTTTTTTGTCCCGAGGAAAATTCTATTGCTGAATAGTATATGAGGAAAAGGGCTCAGCTAGAAGAAAGGATAACCTCTACACTTCTATTAACATTTGGAACACAATCTTCACTCAGCTCCAAAAGTGAATTTCCAACATTCTCAACTGGAAGAAACCGGAGATATAGCACACAGATAGCTAATAATTACATAACTACATAGAGCTTTAATATTACAGGCTGGCCTGAACATAAGTGGGGAAATATGCCAAGTGAAATTAAGTGAAGGAACTAACTTGGACTGCACTCAAAAAACCACTACGATAAAATGTAAATATTTTCTATTTCTAAAACAGAAGATAAGCATGCAAACAAGTGAAACAAAACAGTCATCTGAGTCAGGAGACCATCACCTCTCACTTTAACCTATATTTGTAACTCCAGAGATATGTGTTATATGAAAAACATATTGCTCTCTTCTGTTTCCTGGCTTGGAAAGTTTAGATAACTAACAGGATGGGAAGAACGGAGGAGCACATTAAAACTAGCCAAATCAAGAACTGCATACTATGTAAAGGTATTTTCCTCACCTCTATCCTAATTGTGGGCATATCTTATACAAGTAAGTAGATCATCTCTAGGTACACCTGTGATTTAACAGTATATAGTGTGAAGCCATAAGCAAGAAGAATACATGAGCTGGTGATTAAGGGTAGTTAAGGTATTGAATATTATCTACTAACTATTTTTAGAACTCAGTAGTGAAAATTTGTAAGGCTTCAGGCACTGTATACACTGGGATGTCTCCTATTATCATGGACAGTAGCTCAAACACAAATCAGAAGAAAAAACCACAAACTTGACAAACCTGACAGGTCTGTCTGAACACCTGAAACTCAATCTACCTTGCAAGTGGCATAAGCCAGAGCACTCGGTAGCCAAAAGCAGTGTTTTAATCAGCTTCAACTGGCTTTGGATTGAAGCCTAGTTTTTGTTCCCTGCATTTAAGTTTCCATGGGTATTTAGGGGATCTATGTCCTACTTAAGCGTGACAGTGCAAAGCAGCAGCCTGTGTCAAGTAGCTTTGTGAACACCACTCGAGGTTACACTATATGTTGCATTTCTAGAACTCAAACATATGCACTTTCAGAAGACACAAAGGAATATTTTGCTTCACCATCTTCCTCCCATTAACATGAGAGTGCCTCTTGACAGGATATTTGTGCATTTCATGAGGTCAATACAAACGTTTAAAAAAATTAATTTTTCTTAATTCCTTGAAAAAAATCCTATAGTATACTACTTTACAGTCTTAATATTCAGCCTTAGGTGACTTTGGTTTACACATTGCATTCTTTTTTAATGCATCTTTTTATTACTGTAAGCTTACTTCTTAGTAAGGAACTCTTCTTTCTCCAAGGATGGAGGGTGTGACTCATATTCTTTCATACAAATGTTGCATCTAAATTATCACTGTTGTATTGATACAGCAAAACATGTGTTAAAGATTTGTCTTGATCTACACAGGAGGTTAGAAATTATAAGTAAAGTTGTATTATAAATTCTGTATTATGTTACTTATAAATTTCACAGTATTGATTCTGCTTGTAGAACTCATGTGCCATTTTAATAATAAATTCTGTGCTATACTAATCATAATATCTTGTTAAGAAAATAACTTTTTAATTGTCCCTATGATTTAGTGCCATCATCATTCTGCCAAAGATCCCTAAAAGAACCTGTCTGTCCCCTCAGTGTCCTTCTCCGTGCCTCCAACATATATATTTACAAATAGAGTAAATATTTTTAAGAATCTGACTAAAATCTCTGATGGTTTCCGGTGTGCTCCAACCTCCCACACACATTAGATCCAATCATGAGCCATTTTGATGGAGGAAGCAAGTGTTCTTTGGCTCAAGCTATTTTTCCTGTAAGTATAGTTCCTGCTGGACTGAGGTTGAGTCCCCACAGACAATTCAGGTCTACCTTTCCAGCAACCTCAGTCCCTTCACCACTGATACCCACAGTGGCAGAAGAAACTGAAACACTGCAGAGGTGGCAGACAGATCATGGGGACACAAAGGGGATGAAAAGAGCCAGGAAAGAGATTGGGCATGAAGGAAAAAAGGGAGTAGAGGGTCAGGACAAACTTCAAGAACTGACCATGCAGGGGAAGCATGTGTACACTGGAAGAGGGAATTGTGATCAGCAGGTTGGTGGGAATCAAACAAGTAAGACAGAGGGAGGACAGACAGAAGAGCTGAGGCTGAGGGCAGGAAAAAAAGATGTGATGAAGCACCTTGCAGGGAGAACTGACTGCCAGCACCTCGGGAAGTACTGGAAGCACGTCCTGAACAGGAAGCTTTCAAGCTGTGATTGGGAGAAAAGGTGCCTTGTTTTGGACAAGGAACATCAGGGGGAAGGAAATGCCTAAGAGCAGCAACAGAATCCAGCACAGAGTAGGAAGAGGTTCTAGCTTAGGCAGAAAACTCCAACGGAGTTAAGTATTGAAAGAAACCAGGTGAGTAAAATCTTGACCTGTGTGAGGGAGAGGGAGTGGAAGAGGACGAGGAAAAGTCAAGCAGTAGGAAGATGACTAACATTAAAGAAGAGATAAGCAGTCTTGTGGTCACTAGAAAACATTTTCTTCCTCCAGCACTCATCCTCTACAATTGATGACAACATCCTCCAGTAATTCATGAAGCAAAGAAATGCATCAGGAACCTCAAACTTCCAATGCTATTAATTAATTACACTGGTGTAATTCTTTTTCCTTTTAATTTTGTCAAAAACAAGATTTATGAAGTTACAGGGTTTCTTTTAAAAGATCAATAAAGTTGGAAATGCAAACTCTCAAAATTTGTGAAGTATCAGAATGAAGGTTACCTACAGCAACACAAGTGCTAAAGGACTATGAAAAATATGCATTAAACATCCTGCTCACTTATCATCTGCTATCCCTCAGTATTATTATTTCAAGTCCCCTTCATTAAAAGCCAAGCCATATTTATGCAACCTGCAATTAGAAACATGGGTAGAACATTTGTTCTCTTCACTGCCATTTGCATCAAGATCCAGCTAAAACCCAAAGAATAGTTTATGTTACTTTCAAAAACCATCATGATCCTGAATCAGCATCACATTTAGAACATTCTCTTACAGAACTCTTGAGCAGAGAAACATAAGGCCAAATTAAAAGAACTTAGTGCTAGGATAAGTCCCTGTAGTATTGATTAATCACTTTCCCAGCCTGGTACAGCACGGTCTATCACCATCTGTGCCTGTAGCCCTTCAGCCCCCTCCTTCAGTCCCTACTAGTGCCTGCTGTAAAGCAGAAATCTTGCCCTGCAAAGCATTCTCTCTGAAACCTCCTTTTTCCCCCAGCTTCTTTTCACCCCCAAATTATGGCAAAGTTCATAAAAAAGCTGGTTCCAAGAAAGTGGTTTGGAGACCAACTCAGTCTTTAGAAAAACAAAAACCAAAACTGGCTCTTTTTCCCGGCTAACAGACTCCTGCTGACTCCAAAGCAGGAGTTTGGGAACAGCTTTTTTCTCACCCCCAGGCAGGGGGAGGGAGTGTGGCCCCAGAGCCTGGGAGGAGAGCAGGGAGCAGGAGCCCTGCACGGCGCAGCCCCCGAGTGCCTGCCAGGAGCCGGCAGCTCCAGCACGGCAGGAAGGCACCAAGGAGGGTTTATCAGTTCCATCAACAGTTCTGCCAGGATTCCCACAGAGCATTTTAACTGAATCACATCAGCATTTTTTAACAAAATCAGTTCCCCAGGAGAAAATTTCTCATCTACTCCAAAATGCACAGCACTCTTACGCCTGCAACCCAATACACTGAACAAAGTTGGCATTTTATTGAAACACAGAATGTTTAATATTATTTAAAATCCATATTGTTTGCATTGATCCATTATCTCCTCGTCCCTCTGTTTTATAACTAAGGAAATCCAAATGTTTCACACTAGTTACCGCCCAGAAACTCGTGTTACTGAGCTAGGGGATGTACTTTGAAATTGTGATTGTTAAGTGCTTTCTTTTTAGGTTACTTATATACCTAAGATCTGTAGATCAGCAAAGGCTTAGGTTTTTATAGGAATTAGGAAATTGATTCAGCAAGCAACTTTCTAAAGTGAAGAGTATGAAAGTGTGGGATATATAACAATAAAGAACAGTACAGAAGCTGTCAACACAGACTGCAAGGTGTGTACAGTGTATAGATTAATAATATACCAGAGAAGCATCCTAAATTGGGCAAGTAGCAATTCAGGGAGACACCAAAACACATGCCCAAGTTTGCAAATGTTAACCCCTAAGGAAAATTATTCCAGATTGCAGAAATTCTCAAAGCAGCCTTACTACCTAGACAGATTAAACAGAGCTATATCCCTTAATGTCCTCATTTCTCTTTTCCTCACCTGAACTATTTCTAGGGACAGTATTTGTAACAATATTATTGGTATATATTTAGTACTGCAGCCACAAGTATTTAAGCAATGCATAATAAATCATTTATTTCTGTAAATCAGGTCATCCCTGATTCAGTAAGAAATTCAGGGCTACGTCCCTAAATAACTCTTACATCACTTTTCTAACATCAGACTGGAAACTGGCATAGTCTCAGCAAGTTAAAAATGCTTCCTTACACCACTGTAGTTTCCCATGTTTTAGAGCAAGAAAGAGACTGAGAAGCACTCCAAGGAAGCAATGCAAAGGTATTCTCTGAAAGTGGAGAGGCTGGTCAGCCCTAAATATCCAGTATTATACTTCTCAAAACTAGTTAGCTGGCTTCATTTTTCCCTCAGCCTGGCACTGCTGTTCAGCTCACTTTAGCCAAGTGTAATGTATGTATGGTATGTAAGGTATGTGTAACATACCTTAGAGCTTCAGAGCAATTCCAAACAATCAAGTAAACTACTGGGTACAATAGTGGAAATATGCCAAGTAGAATGGATTTGAAATATCACTTCAAAGTATTTATTTGTTTACCACAACATATAACACCCTCAAAGATCACACTTTTTTCCTTCCCATAGCTGATACCCAGGAGTAAAGAATCTCAGCCACATGTTCACAGAATTCAACGTGTTGGGAGAAAATTAGGCTAAACTATACTTTTGCCAAATAATTAGTTTGGCCTTCCAACATGTCATGTTTTCTGGTAAAATCTAAACATGAGATCCACATTTAATTTCTCATCTTACCTACAGAGGACAAACATTTCACCCAATCAGTCAGCTACTTCTTAACAGCACTAACAGATACAATTACCCTCCTTTGGCAAAAAGGACATAAGATGGCACTGAACATCACATTCTCTAGAAAACAAAGAACACAGCTTTCAGAAACAGCTGTTCTAGATATCAGGACATGAAGCTCTGTCCAACTTCCAGGAGAAAGCAGCAAGGAAATACATTCTTAATGAAGCATATTAGTGAGACAAATGAGAGACAGTTTCATTGCATTAAAGCTTGTTTCCAAGGGAAATTGAACAGAATTTACCCGTTTTACAAAGATGTTACCATTCAATCAAAACCACTCCATTTAACTTGCAAAGACATGGGTTACCAGCACCCATTGGCACCTCCAATGCAATTAAGTGTACTCACTTGTAGAACACAACAGACTGATTTATGTCAGTGCAGAAATATTTTCTCAATAATACATCATCTTTCAACCACACTGGATGAAACTTGTTGTGCCTAATCAATGGCCTCCACATATTATTTTTCAAGCTTTTGAGAGAGCTCCCAAACTGTGTTCAGAACAGCACTGATCATTTATTTTAAAGGGAACAGTAGAGAGCAGATCATCTTCAAATATTAGTTAGAGTGAATACCAGTGGCAGAAACTGTGAAGACTGACAACGACCTACTAGTTTGAAAAACATGGCTTTAGACTTCAGACTTGTGAAAAATGCTCATCTAGAAAAATATCTGTAGCCACTATACGGGCATGAAACCCCAGGACCTCGTGGTTTGTGTTCAAGAGACAAAAAAGTCAGCTGGCTGGTCTCCAAACCAAAACCCACATGCAATTTAAGGTACAAAACAGTTTAAACAAATCTTTGTAATAGGTCAGACCCGTAGATCATTTTTGTAGAGCTCTGTCTCAGCTGACCACACTCCAAGTGCTTTAAAAGCAGCATGGGGGCAAGAAACTATAGCAGAAGGGCTAAAATTCACATCCTGCTCTAAATTGTTGCAATTGATCCTAAAACCAAATGGATCCTTCCATCTTCAGGTAGTATACACATTCTCTACAAATATTAAAACTCTTGTTGGCTAGTTTGCTTAAACAACACAGGAAGCATGAATTTCAGTACTACTTACTAGACATGGAATTAAAACATTTATTATGATAATTTTCAGATTTGTGACTTGCATTCCATTTCACTGAGTGCCTTCTTAGCACCTTATGAAGTAAAGGAAGTATGCTCAAAACAGTATTTTTTTTCTAGCATTCATTACTTTATACAGCCAGACTTTCCACCTCATAAGGAATCACTAAACACTCCTTACTTGAGTAAAAACCAGTGATCAATGTTGCACATGGCATTCCAGATGACAAGTCATCAGTTTTATAATGGCAAGTTTTCAATATTGTTTCACTTTGCAATCTAAGACAGTGTGTCAATAAAACTGTAGTAGATTATTCTCTTTTCAACACATATGCCTTTGAATTCATCCAGCATTTGAGGGTAGCTTGTGGTGAGTTACCCCTGGCAGGGAGCTAAGCACCACCCAGCTGGTTGCTCACTCCCTCCTCAGTGGCAGGGGAGAAGAATCAGAAGGACAAAATAAAGAAAACTCCCAAAGAAAGATAAAAGACAATTCAATCAGTGATGGAATAAATTTTCCTAGTGATACAGAAGTATCAAGTGAAGTTTACTTGAAAGTAAACCACCATTTACTTCATGTCACCAGACAGTTAATAAGATGCATAAAATTCCAAAGTACTCAGATACATTCAGCAACCAGCCATTAGCATAGGCTAAAAATAAACTCAATTTCTGCTGCATGTTTGATATAACATGGGAGGTTTTAACTGTATTTTTGATTAGAAAAGCCTAATCATGCCAAACCAGGTGTGTAATTAAAAGCAAGAAACTGGTTTATTCGGCTGCCTGAATGTCCCTTCTCTGAATTTTCCTTATACTTGACAGGTGAAACTGGTAGGGCAGCTTAAATGCCTGCAGAAATCCAGTACTTACTACTCAGCAAGCTTGAGGCAAAAACTCACAGCATAAACTACAGAAAGCAAGATGCAAAACTGAACTCAAAAGAAATGAATCAAGTATCAGATTTAAAAACAGAATATTTGAAGGATCCCAGTTGTGCATGCATGATGAATTAATTTATGCTAAGAATTTACATAGAATAAAAATAGCTTATTCTTCTAGTCTTCATGACTGCAGAGAAGATCACATGATTGCTTGCCTAATTAAAAGGCAGATGTACTAATAAACCAAGGTGTGACAAGAGTGAGACACTTAAGAATTGTCCCCATGCACAGCATTCTCAGTACTGTTTAGTTCCTTTAACTCTTGAACATACAAACTTGTCACTTTTAAAAATTCAAGTCTCACATTCACATTTTGAGAACTTCCATTAACTTTCCAATATATGTGTAACTATGGAGATGCATGTGAAGCATACCAACACAAAACCAAGTGGCAAAGCTTTACTGGCCCAGATTTATACTGAGTTTTTACACAAAGCACCTCTAATTACTCTTAAACTTCAAAATAAAGCAAAACAAAGAACAACCAAAATGTTCTAGAACCCACACAATATTCTACAGTTGAACATAAAATAAAGGGTAACTTCTTTGTTACCTGAAGTATTACTTTCAGTTTAGAAGCTACCATGGAAATTTTTTGACCTTGTGGTGGGTGATAACACACAATGATTTGATCCTATCAAGAATCTGCAGGCAGCTAAAATATTTGGAGGCCACCAAGCTTTCCCAAAGCATGTACAGCATCTATATATATATTTTTCTGTTCCCCCTTGTTTCACTGTCCCCACTCAGGCCACTATAGACAGAAAGAGAATTTACACTGACCAAATCCACTTCTTGCTCATGGTGACAGAAAGGGAGAGAGCACTGGAGCTGGGAGAGGATCCTTTATAAACACAACTGGGGAGAGCAGTGGAGACTCCTTACCACCCTCACAGCCACTCCACCAAGGAGGTCAGAATACATGAAGGGAACATTTCCTCTGGAAGATGGGAAAAGATGTGCAGAAGGCAGCAACAGACCACAGAGGTAAAGCACAAGACCTATCACCACCTGATGCCTTTCAAATGGCCATCATTCCTTACACTTAAACACCGTTTTCCTGTAACTTTCCATGCTCCAGATCATCATTCAGGAGAGCTCATTTACTTTCAGACTGCTTTTCCCCTACTCTAATACTTGTCCAGAATGGACTTCTTGGGTAATCAAAATCATTCAGGGCTGCTATTCATCAAGTTGTATGAGCTTGTTCATAAAGTACTTGAGTTAGAAGCCCTCTTACTGCATTCCTTCTTTCCTAGAATTCTCTCCTTCTTTCCTTTTACTAGGACTTCACTACAACATCCAAAACCTCCTAATATTGTTCCTCTGCAGAGTTATGACCAGTTTAAGCCACTTGTTTTTATACCAGGTCTCGTGTTAAATGGCTTTCCTCAGAAGCCTTTATTTCACTCAGTCTAAAGCAGCTTGTGGCAGATGTAAAGACCAACACAGAACATGGTTACTCACACTACACACAACCACGCCCAAGGAATTCCTAACCACAAGACACAAATTTCTAGTATACACAGCATGCATTTAATGGAGGCTGAACAGAGGGTTTCCAAATAGAAAACACTTAAACTCATAAAATGCCTGAGTGACAAATAGCTCAGATTTGGAAGACAACCCATGGAAAATATCATACATGCCTGATCTATTCTTGTGCTCTTCCATTATGACAGAGAGATACTCCAGATACGTCCACAAAATGTTTACACTATTAGAGGTTTCAGAAAATTTTCCTCCAAGAGAGGAAACCAGCCTCACCTGATGGGCCACAGGAAAAGTGTCTAAAATTCTTCCTAGTGCCTTGAGGTCTACAGTTAGCAAGCAATCTAATTGGAGAAATCCCTAAATAATTTTAACTATTTTGTCAACTTTCACAGAGCAAAAATTGGAAGTGTTTTTGCAATTGAAAATGGAGGTTTCTTCCTTATCCCAAAGCAACCAGTTAAAAATTGATGTGCAAGACACTTTACCCAGGTCCTCAGAAACCATTCCCCCAACCCCCAAAGAAAAAAATTAGGAAAAAAAAAGTCACACAACTCGAAGCAATCACACAAAATGCCTAAATCTTGCCCTACATGCAAATACCATCTTCCTGTATTCTTTATACCCACAGAAAGCTTTTTATGCTGATTGCTCAAACTCCTTCAGTTAATTTTAAACTTTTTCATCAATGTTTTCTTCCTCTTACATAACCCTGAAATTAATCCTATTTGTCCCATACCTCTGCATCAGTTGATAATCACTATTCTCCTAGAATTACTGTCCCTCCTCAACAACCAGGTATGTGTCTACGTCTATTCATTTACATGAGCACTGTCTTTTGTCTCTTTTCTTTGCATGCACATTCAATCATACAATTTGGAAAAATATCCTAATCCACACCACAACTAAGAATGCCCAAGGCTGTGTTCCCTGCTGACTCCATGCATTCTCTCTCACATCTCACCAGTAAACAATATAACTTGCTTTTATGCCAACACACTATCATCTACTTCCATTCAAGACTACCTCCCTTCCACCAAAACCAAGTCTTAGCATGTAACAACCTCTCAGACTTCCAGCACCCAGCAGGAGATCAGAGTTTTCAAACTTTGCTTCCACCTACAAAAGCTCTCCCTTAATTAGCAGATTTGTTACTATGCACACCACAGACATTTAGATCCCTAACTGAAACAAGCTATAAACTAATATTTCCCTAAATTCTGCCACTGCTTGGATAAGCCTCACCAACTTGTTCCACACAACAACTTTTCATCTCAGGTAGACTTGCACCATCTTACATTTTTATGATTTCAGCATCCTTCTCTCTGGCCTAGAACAAAATGGAACAGACCCACCCGCACAGACTTATCCAGGTCACATTTGTGTGGAATGTTTCTCCAAAGGATGTGTGACATGCCTGTTGAGCAAAGCCACTAAGGAAAGAGGTATACATGTTTCTCTCTCTGCATTATAGGGGATAAAATTACCCCAGCACAGAGAGGAGAAAACAATCTGCTGTTTCTTCTAGGAGGTTGTTCAGAGAAAGAAACTTCTCTTCATCCCTTTCCAGGCCAAGGCCAAGGCAAACAATCTTTTATTCCTGACACTATTTATTCACTGATTCCCTTCCAGCTAACCAAGCCAGCTATTTGGTTTTGCTTTCAAAAAGAAGTTACTGTTGAACCCTGTCCTGTAGCTGGCTGAATCAAAATGCTGACTTCAAATGAGCAGCAGTAGGCTCTGCCACAGATCCGTCAGGCTTTCAGGCAGACACCTTCACACCTTGGCCTCCATTTGGAAAGGGTTTGTCCAACCTTTCATGCCTTATCATGACACACACAAAGAAATCTCCCAGCTACACTACCTCAGCATCACAATGACTTATACTGAACACCATGGTCTCATTTCTTTGTACTCCACCAGTTTCCCTAAATAATACTTTGAACTAGAGTCAGCTCCAACAGATGTATTTGCTTGATCCTACACAAACAATAACACGTAGAGAGCTCTCAACTAACAAGGCAGTTGCTAGTCAAAAATGTAAGATATGCAAGCAACTCCCCCCCCATTTCCTGCATTTTTAGCAGCTCTAAACAAATAGCAGAAGGCTGTTGTAGTACTTGGGACTGCTTCAGAGTGATCAAAGATAAATAACGAGGTTGGCTCTCCATTATCAACTCAATTCCAGTCACTTTAAGTCAGTTTAAGAAATGTCATGGCAGTCCCAGACAAAAACAGACTCCTTAGGATCTGACAACATTTCTCCCCTCCTGAAGTGAATTGAAAATAAAGACTGAAATTATTATTGTGATACTAACAAGATTTTCTTTCCGAAGTAGATATTAATTGAAAGCAGTTGAGGTTGAGGTGGGGAGGAGACTGCTGCAACTGCAACTTTAACAGTATCTCTCCCAGCCACCTGCTTGACTGTACAACACATAACCCTTGCTTTCACAGCCATATGGAATGGGAACTAGGGCAGGGGGAAAGCTCTAATGGCAGGTACCACATATTTTCACAAGGAAACTCCTTCCTGCTTCAACCCATCACAAGCTGTCCTGTATACTTGAACATCCTGAACTACCATCACAGCTACATAAACAAATGGCTCAGTAAATGGGCACAAGTGAGACACAACCAGTCTGCTTTAAAAGCCAAAGGTTATGAGAGAGACAAATGTGTGCAACATGTCTCAGTCCACTGAGAGAATGAAGGAAGCAGTCCCAGCGTTCACTGAAAAACACTGGATGTTGTTTTTGGTTAGTAACCCATCATCTGACTGCTGGCCATTTAAACTGCACTGTGAATCACAAAAGCTTATACTGTGGCACCCAAAACTGCACACAGTGCTCAAGGTGAGGCCACGCTTGAGTAGAGGAGGAGAATCACCTCTCCCAGCTAGTTAGTGATGCTGTGCTTGATGCACCCCAGGATTCAGTAAGCTGTTGCAGTTCCTTCTGGATTGTAGTTGCTCCTGGCATTTCCTTAGTTTCCAACAGACTACATGTAGGATCAATAAATACTGAAAAGTAATTCCATTAAGAGTCACCATACAAGAAATTCCTGACTTGCTCAATAAAAAGAGCACTGGTTCAAGTTTCAGAGAAATGAACTTCAGCTCCAAGGCCAATAACCCCCATGTTCAAGAGCTCCTATAAGTACCATTTCTTAGCTCTAAACCAGAGATACTTTACTAGTACATGAAAAAAAAAATAAGGAAAAAAGTTCAACTTAGTAACACAACTTGATCCAAGCAGTGTGTAAAACTGAAAAAGAAACAAAGCAAGCTGGAAACTAGCTGCAGAGCTGGACCTGTATGGCAAATAAGTGTTCAGCCTCCACTAGAAACCTGGGGACAAAAACCAAGAGACTATCACTGACTACAACCAAATTAAACCATGTTTGCCTCCCATAGCCCAGAAAGAGCATCTAGTGCTGTGAAAAATGAAACAGGATTGAGGAGGAGGTAAAGAGAGAGAGACAAAGAAGCAGAACAAGAGTATTGCAGATGAGGGGAAAAGAGCAAGAGTAGAATTGCACTATGTGGATTAGAGGACAGGAGAACAAATAGAAGAGACAAAAAAGGTAATGCACAGAACAGTGCAGGAAGCTCTATGCTGTGATCCTTTACAGGAAAGAAACAAAACCAAATTATGAGCCCCATGGCAGGGGCTGTAAATAGCCAGACAGAACACATGAAGAAACCAGAGTCCCTCCAAAATCTCTCCAGAATTCACCCTGTGGGTAGTAAGTAGTGTGCTTAGACTTTCCTCAACAGGCAGACAACAGAACCACCTGGCTTTACACTGTACATTCTGCACAGTGGTCATAGTCTACACTAAGCTCCCATTCTCTAGGTCAAAACCCAAATATTATTGTCCATCTTCAGCATTATCTTGAACAATCAAGCAATATTAAAAAAAAGAGTCAGGTAAAAACAACTGTCCCCCAATGTTGTTCCCACTGTAAGTCTTTTGCTCAGTGAGGTGGGGGAAGGATGAAAGGAAAGTGGTAGTGAAGGGGAGAGGACATGTTCCAATGCCCAGCACTACTCAGTTGATGTTTTCTTCTTTCTACCAGCAACTCAAATTCAGCAGACAGTAACAATCCAGAGAGAGCTGACACCTGACTGACCACTGCAAAATGTCCTGGTTTGACATGGACACTGCTAGTCCATTCATTTCCCACCTTCTCTGGGAACACTGCTCCCCTGCTAAATTTGGATTATGTACCACCTTGCAAAACAGAGCCTAGACTGTGGCTTGTCAATAATTTCATGTATCACAGTTTGCAGTGTATTGTTCTAAAGGACATATCAAGGCTCTTCAGTTGGCAGCTCAAAAAACCCTTTCTCTAGCAGCAAAAAGTGAACTACTCTTCCATGACACCAGGAATCACTGTAACATTGCCAAAACTGATAAAAGCCAGGTTTCAAACAGTTTGTGGGCAACACTTCATGACCACTCTAATTGCAACTATGTCCCTCCCCTAGCCAGGTCTCTACACAAGACCTGAAAGCATCTTGGTCTCCACACAAACGCTCACCATGATGAGTGGGGAGAAAAAATGAAAGAAAAACTCCAAGCAATCCTGCACAGCCCTTCTTAGCTGCAAGAGGCTCGTTCTTGGTCTAAAGCACTCAATGCTTTTAGTAACTCTGACAACATAGAAAATACTTCCTCCACCTTGCCCTGTTAAATTAATCAATAGGTTTGTATAATACAAGAAATAGGGCTTACTGTCCCTTCCTAACTATTGTAAAATGGTAAATTACTATTTATCCGATAAAGCTGATTTGAGAAAAATATTTCTTGAGGTATCTTCATAGTTACAAAACTCCTGAAAGTTCTGTGTTCTGTATTATTTTTATGATGGACTTTTTTGAGTTAATCCTGTCAAAAACATTCAACAGATCAAAACACCTGAGTGTGGCAGAGCACAGTGATCATGACACTTCTGACCTCCACCCAGGTATTTCTTCAGCTCTTAAATTAACTTTTGCATACAGAGGGAAGGAGATACAGGAAATATTGAGGTTACAAGTATGTGAATAGAAACTGACTCACCACAGTCCTTTGCTTATTGGGCAGGAAGACTCTAACAATAGGCTTCTGTGGAGACTTAGGGTTATTCCGTGACATATCAGCAGGGTTTTGATAAACTGAAAGGGATGAAGGTGCTGCAGAGAGGCTAGAGGAGGAAGATGATGCAACTGTGTCTGTTGAAGCTGAACTGGAGACAGAGAAATCAGTTCCATTCCCCATGGATTCCAGTAACTGCTGTTCTCTCTGTTGTAGAGCATCAAGCTTGCTGGTGTACTCTTCATAGGCCTGTGAAGGAACAGCAGCTGTTTTAATCATGTAGTAGCCTCAGACAAAACCAGAATTCCAAATTCGGAACAAACATGAAACAAAACACTTCCTAAACTAATACAAAATTTCCAGGAATATGAACAAAATGGTCTGGTCAAATTTTTCAGGATACAATGAAGAACATCATGCTAAGCCTTCTGAACCAACAAGTAATGCTTTAATAAACTTAAGGAAAAAAATCAAAGAAATCCTAAGTTACAGTTTCAAAGCACCTGCACTGAAGATTCTAATTCACAACCACTTAAAAAAAGACAGAAATCTTTAACCAGTATTGCCAGCTGCATTGCTGAATTACTGTGCCCCAGATAAATTTATCATTCTGTTGGAATGACAGTTAGGTACTTCTAATGCAATAACTAAGAGAAAGCTCAAATCTGCTTTTTATCATCTGTATCTGACAGCTGACCAGCTCAGTGCTCACCATCCTTCACCTCTGGCACTATCCTTTCATACCAAATAGTACAAAAAACATTTTACAGTTAGAACACCACAAAGTTTGCCCTGTTTCAAAGCCATCCATAAACATGCAAAAGTGATCCTTTGAAAGTTTTTTAACATCTTTTCAGCATGTTTATGTAAAACCTGGTTACACAGATCAAGTTTCTTAAACAAACAAAAAGATCAGTAATATTAAATTTGCCTATTAAGTCATTATTAAACATAGTCAAATTTAACATTATTGCCAAGATCTATAAAACAAATACCTAATTAGTATATATTTTTCTTTAAAATGGGTTACCCACAACTTTGTAACAAGAAAAGCAACATGGGTTTCACACTACAGAAGCATGTCAGTGATAACTGACTTGTTTAGACCTTTACAGAAAAGAAAAAACAAAGATCTTCCAAACCTAACACGTAAGCAGTAGGGAATGGAATTTTCTACTTTTCTCTATAGCAAGATCAAGATCCATACCAATATGCATAAATTCTTCAGTGATATTTTCAAGTATATTTATACAAAAGAAAAATACTTCCTGGTTTCTTTTTTCAAAAATTACTTATTTTACTTGCTTTCCTACTTTTTTGTTTGTAACTGCTGCTAATTAAACTTCCAGGAGAACTGAACTGCCAAAAAAGTCTGCAGCATCTACATGTGGAAGAAGAAAAATAAAGAGAAAAAACAACCAACATTTAGTAGTGCAGCCACAAGTACTACATTTTATTAGGAATTTATTTTTCTAGGTTAAACGTGCAAGCTCATCTAATCCAAACTGCTCTTGCCGTGTAACAGTGGTTAAGAAACTGTTTTTAAGAAAGTTAGCATCCTCCCAGGATGGACCTATGTTCAAAGTGTGTCATCATCCTCACACTGTTAACAAAGAAAGTGATAATTTGACAGTGAGAATTAAGAAAGAAAAAACATCTTAAAGAATGGTGGTGAACATCACAGTTGCAAATTCTAAATTTTATGGGTTCCACTTCTAATAAACATACATTAGTTGCAAGAAACTGAGAACTATTTAACACTCTTTTAAAAACTGAAGATGTCTACCATTTCACAAATAGACCCCAAACTCTGAGACTTAAGACCAAAACATTTTCACTCTAACCCAAGTGTATTGTCAAAAGTAAATTGAAAGATTACCCAACTATAAATAATGGCATTTTTTGGCTGTATAGTAACACATGTGTCTCTCCTACTTCCAGGATCAACTTTGCATGGAAACTTCAGTAAAAGCTCCATGTGTCAAGAATTATTTTCAGTAAACAAAAATTAGGAAACATAAACTGTTACCATTTCACCAATACTGTTGTAAATACTTACTTCCCTTTCTCATGAACATTGCAAAATATTATTCAAACACACGCAACATTACATTGCTTCCGGACACTCGTGGGTTTAGTTCCTTCACAAAATTACACACAACTTTCAAAATACTCAATCCTACAATGTTTACATTGGCAGCTTAATCTGTCACTAATGCAAACTCAAAGTCAAATGATTTATCTTAAGAGAATAAACAATGAGTATGGAAAGCTGGGAGCTGCAGCTGGATTTGGGTTCTACACCACTGAATTCTGCAAAAAGCTCTGTATTTTTTTCTGAGAACAAAAGCTCTCAAGTACCATATAGTTATTTGGTGTCATAGCAGAAGATCCCACAGTAAAACATAAAAGAACTAGAAATGCATTGCTAGACTTTAAATACATTTTTTCTCTTAACAAAAAATTCTTCTTATACAAAAGGAGCTACAGTACATGCAGCAGAAACAGAATTATCTCCAATAAAATTTCATTTCACAAAGGTTAAGTACTTTGGGGAAACAAAGTTTCATCTGATGATTAGCACCAATAGACCTTACAAAGACAACAGCATCAAGTCAAGACAGAATTATGCTATAGAGTTCAATTCAAAGATTGTTACATCAACAAAGCTGATCTATGCTAAGTATTTCTAGCTAAAAGATCACATTGCAGGTTTTGCCTATCTACTAAAGTGACCTGCAGCAGCACAGTCACCTTAGCAGACAGGCATCAACAGCTCCCCAAACCTCCAAGTCAGTCAAGGCCCTCTGGGTCAACTATGAGATTGATTTCTGACAAGTGTTTTTCAAAAACAAACTATGAAGATTAAAATTCAGTCTGTACAGAATCAACAACATGAAAAATATTAAGACAAATATTCAAACAAATCATTAAATCCAGGATTTTCAAGGCATTTCAGAAGGAAGAGTTTAGGAAATCTAGACTACAATCCAATCAATTTACATATTCCCATTAAGTTCTACATAAAACTTAAATCCTGCTTAATACAGAATCACAAGAGAGAAAAAAGGGGTCGGAAGATATCTACAGAAGTCATCTAGTCCTAACACACATTTAGCACAGAAATTATTTTTAAGTTCAATGAGGCTGCTTAGGGCCTTGCCAAAACAAGCTTTGCAAGTCTTGAGAGATGGAGAGCCCACAAGCCCTGGGCAGCCAGTTCCAGGGCTCAAAGCCCATGCTCACAATGAAGAATTGTCTCCTATGAAATGAACCTGATGCTCACCAGCTGTGACATTGCCCCTTCCCAATTTGCAGTGCAGGCCTGGGGAGAGTCTGACTCTCTCTTTATGTTGAAAGAGCCTGCAGATTCCTGCTGAAGCTTCTCCTCCCCGTGCTGAGCACCATCCCAAAGCAGCCACACAAGTAATGAGTGGATGGATGCCTCTTCGTTTGCTGCTGCAGCCCCGTGTGCAGTTTGCTGCTGGTGTCCTGAGGGTGGGTCACTGGCAGCTCAAACTGCTCCCAACTTGGTGTGAATTTACAAAGTTTCATTTCACAAAGTATATATTTGAAAAGCTGAATATTAGATTAAAATCAGCACAATTTGTCAACCTACACATAATCCTATGGCTATCAAAAGCAGAACAAAACGTGAATTTTAATTATATTGCATATCAGTATATTTGTACATCATGTAATAGTCTCATACATGTAAGAACACCCCTGAGACTTCAGCTAAGTAAAATGCATCAAGGCTTGATAAGCTGCAAAGTCCAGCTAAAGCCTTACAAGATGGCATGTTTATATTCAATGTGCACACATGCCAAACTACAACTGCTTTCTTATTCTGCTGTATATATTCTGCAGTTTTAACTGTTGTGTATACTCAGGAGCAGCAGCCTTAAAGTTATTTCTTAAATGTTGCAACCTACTGACAAAATAAAACTGACCTCAGAAGTCAACAGAATTAATGCAGATGTGCCAGAAGAGTTCTGTTGGTGAGGACAAAGGATTTTCTCAAAAATGAGGGGTTTTTTTTAAATTCCATTTATACAATATTTGAAATTTGTTTTCTTGGGCCATGACCAGGCTATACATTCTAGTGAAATCATCTAAGAAAATAAAAAAGCAACAAGTTATTTTTTTAAAAATTAATCTGTGAGAAATCCAAGTAGGAAAATACAATTTCTCCTTCTCTCTGCCCCCTACTACATTTGGGTAGAACACCAGTCCAAACTCAAGCAGATAACTGTTTCTGCCAGGCTCTCTCTCTCTTCCTCAATAAACTTTAGATAATATCCACACGTTGCACGACTCAAAACCTAAACTATAGGTTCCTGGTCTTTGAAACTGAGATTGTGTTTCTATTTAAAAGATGTCTGACCTTTTAGGCTGTTGATCAAACGCAAATCCCACTAAGTTAAATGGAGCTGAAGATAGACAGTAACATACGTCACGATTTCTTCATTTAGTAAGACTCCTAAATCTGTACTTAGTCTAACTTTAGACACTCCAGTTTTGGTCCAACATATTTGAACAGCATCTGTTCAGAGGCTGGTAAAAACCAATGTGAAATTCCCCCAGAGGGCCACCAGGTTTCCCAGTGTCTATATGCAGCGTTAGCGTTTTCCTGGAATCCCACAGTCTGGAACAATCTGAGATTCATCACCAAGATCTATTTTAGACTGTATCTGCATGCTGTTGCAATAAGCATACTTCAGATCAGCAAAGAGGTAATCTTCTTTAATTAACTAATTTGACCTCCTGCATGGATTCTTCAGATATACAGGAATAAGAAATTAAATACTCTCCTGACATTCAACAGCCAAACTCTCAAAACTGAGAACAGCAACGCCTCTGAATAAAACACGTCCAGGCAAAGAGAAAGCTAAGAAAAAAATAAAAATCATGGTAGCTGGGGGCAAACATACCTCTACCCCCACGATTCTCATTTTAAATTGCTTCCAAGAGTAGGAGTAAGAAAGAGAATGATTCTTTCAAGACAGTATTAGAAAGCTGACCGAGTTCTAAAACTTATTTTGATACCACTGTAATTCTATACATTTGCATGCTGTTTCATTTTGAGTAGAGTCCAAATTCAAAAAACCAAACCAAATCAACCCCAAAAGACCTGGCAGCTTAGACCTGGGCTGTTAACTGAAGTAACCAACAGGTCCAGAATGCAACCCCATCCCAGACAACAACTTACACGTGAATGGGTCAACACTGTTCCAGTTCTCACAGGTAAGTGCAGGTAGCTAATACTGTACACATGACTATGGGGCAAAAAGGACACTCAAGAATTGGAAAGTTTAAATAGGTAAGGCCTCCCTGAACAGTCATTAAGAGTCTACAAAGGGTAACAAATCTGATTAAGTAATTTAAGCATGATCCCTCCCTTCTAAGTTTGAGCTGAGTGCTTTTGGCCAGCCTGGGTCTGTGCAACCTATTCCAGTTTGTACACAGCATTTGTTATCAATGTACAGGCCTTTACCCTCCTTCCCCTAACTCAGCTTATCCTTTTCAGCAGTATTTTGTTGGTAGAGACAAAAGAAATATAAATTTTGATGGATGTCCTAAAGAATACACAACTGCATATTTTAACCATTTTTGCTAAGTGAATCCCAGGTTTTCCCAGTATCATAATAGTGGCTTTCTTTGCAGTAAATATTTCCAATATTTACAATGCTTAGACAAACCCTTAGGAAAAGGGTTTTTCCATGGTGAGTCACAAATGATATATTTTGGGAAACAGCACTTCAAGGACTGATATAACGCAGTAAGAAATTATGTGGGAAGACAAAAATCATTGATGTTTTCAGCTACTGAGATACAGAGTGCTTCCAAAAAGTGTGATAAAACCTACTGAGAAGCTCCTGCAGCCTCTTTAGAAGGAGAAAATAAAAATACAATTAATAATATTTCTATATCTACTGAGTTAAACAGTTATTTCAAATATTTGGAGCACCTCTCTTATGAAGACAGGGTTGAGAGCTTGGGTTCTTCAGCTTGGAGATGGCTCCAGGAAGACCTTATAGCACCAAAAGGGAAAACTGGAGAGGGGCTTTTTACACTGGCATGTAGTCACAGGACAAGAGGGAATAGCTTTAAATTGAAAGATGGCATGTTTAGATCAGGTATGAGGAAGAAATTGCGAGGGTGGTGATGCATGGAACAGGTTGCCCAGAGAAACTGGGGACATCCAGAAACAGGGTACACCCCTGTTCTAGGCCAGGCTGCATGAGGCTTTGAGCACGTTGACTCTACTGAAAGGTTCACAGCCCATGGCAGGGGTAGTTGGAACTTGATGATCTTTAGGGTCGTTTCCAACCCAAACCATTCTGTGGTTTGACAGTGATTTCCAGGGGTCTGTTTGAGCTGAGGTCACACACAGTGAATGGGAGAAGTTAAAAGCCAAGATTACATAAGAAGGAAATTTGGCTACAAGCTATTTTTGGATTTTAATACAGTCATTGCTTACTAGATTTATTCTTTCTTCCAGACAGAACAAACAGAAAAGTTCTTCTTACCATCATATTAGAGAACATTGACAAGATTTCCAAAGCTATCACTAATTATAATGATTAGAAGAAAATTATGTGGTTAATGACAAATATTCTTTCCTTTCTGCTGTACATTTTGTTTCCTCCCCCTGTACCTTAGACACATACTCAGAAGTCTCTCTGCAGCTTTGGTCTCCCTCCTGAGCCATAATGTTCCTGCCCATGGAGGACCAAGGCAAGAAACTTGCTGCCCTCCAGCTTCACACTACATTTTGCACCAGACTTGCATACTCTGCTCTACTCTCCCTGCTGTACACTCACCTTTTTAAGACCATCACTGAGGAGTGATGGATCAAGACAAGGAGATACCCCTACATCTGAACATCCCCTCTTGCAGGAATAATTAAATATATGCTGAACTCAACACGGCACAAGTCAATCACTTTCAATATTTAAATAAAAGCATTCCTCTTTTGTAGTCAGTTGATGAAACCTGAAATGATGGCTGCAACAACAGCTGTCAGTTTTAAAGTTCTTTTGACGTAAAATGCATTGACACCCTCTCCTGAATTTGGGAAAAAAAATAAATCTGAGGGGGGTGAAAATTTTGTCTTCACTCTCAGATGAACACAGAAACAAAAGCTTCTATTTCTTGAGCAACTGTAACTAAGGCATAAATTCCTTTTTATTTTTAAATGAGATGCACATTTTATATTTTTATTTTATATTCAATGCACAAATGAATTTACTATAACCTTTGAATGCTTGATTTTCAGAATTATTTTCTTTTTGAATTCTTTACCTTCCTCACAAGCTTCTGCTCCCCCCCAAGCCCTCCTTTCACTTTTAACTGACAGGCAACGTTGTCACTAGGTTCCAACCACAACTCCACTTGACAGGCCTTCAGAGGCAGCTCCAACACAGGCCAGGAGTCAGTGTAGAGGGTGCTGCAAGTTCTGTGAACACCAGCAGGTAGTGAGAAGTGTAGTAAATTAAAGATATAAAGCCAGGCAGGAGTACAACAGAACCAAACAAAACCTGTGATGCTGAAACTCTACACAGTGAAAGATGGATGGATAGCTGTCAAACTTGTCAGAAGAATAAAAATAGCCATGGTTTTGCAGGAAGCATTACAATAAAACTAGATGTTTACAACTAGTGAAAGGCAGTTAGGGGTGAAAGCAGAAGTGTTCATTTGCAGATGCTTACCTAGCATTTAGTTTTGGCTAATTTCAACTTTTGCTAAGAGAAGACAACATGCTTGCTGACAGCAACCTCAAGAGATGATCAAGAGGCACAATCTACTCTCTTAAGGAGTCCCTAAGAGTCAGTCAGGTTTTATGGAAGATGCAAAGAGGTCAGAGCAGCAGAAGGATTTTAAAATCAGCATCAATACAGGCTGAGGGATGAAGAGATTAGAGCAACCCTGCAGAACAGGTACTGGTGAATGGAGAGTGGGACAAGAGCTGTCAAGAGCTGGACATGAGCTGGCACTCACAGCCCAGAAAGCCAACCATGTCTTGGGCTGCAGCAAAAGCAGTGTGGCCAGCAGGTCAAGGGAGGGGATTCTGCTCCTCTTGTGAGACCCCACTGGAAAGCTGCATCCAGCTCTGGGCTCCCAGCATAAGGACACTGACCTGTTGGACAGGGAACAAAGGAAGGTGACAAAGCTGGTGAGAGGGCTGGAGCACCTCTCCTATGAAGACAGGCTGAGAGAGCTGGAGGTGTTCAGCCTGTAATAGTTAAAGGGCCCTTTTGTGTAAAGTGATCTGTCAGAAAGATGTGGACAGACTTTTTAGCAGGGCCTGCTGTTACAGGACAAGGCCTGATGGTTTGAACTAAAAGAGGGTAGATCCAGATTAGACATGAGGAAGAAAACTTCCATGATGAGGGTGGTAAAGCACCAGCACAGGCTGCCCAGAGAAGTGGTGGATGCCCTAGCCCTGGAAACATTCAAGGCCAGGTTGGATGGGCTCTGAGCAACCTGATCTAGTTGAAGACGCCCCATGTCATTTCAGGAGGGGTTAAACTGGAGAACCTTCAAAGATCCTTTCCAACCTAACCCATTCTATGAATGTAAGGCAACTAAGGCAAGGGTAATGCAGTTCAACTAACACACTAGCAAAATTATCCACACAGATTCTGGGTAAAAGCAGGACTATATTACAGCCAGAAACGAGTTTTTTGCAAAGCAATAAAAAATAGGAATATCTGAAGATGATGAACAGAGTCTAAGTTCCATTACCTTCCCACTGAGTGTTTTGGTGAGGGTGCACAGACCAAACCAAGACCTAGACACAGACTAGAGGTAAGAGCTTAAGGGCAAAGAGAAGCCCTTCACAGAAATCAGTGATGACACCCAGGTACAGAACTTGAGCCCCAGACCCAATATCACACACTAACTCTATACATGGGAAGTTTGCTATTTCTAACATGTCAGACAGGCACCTATTTATTTGTATCAAAACTATATGTTCTTAGTTCTGAATTTCCTAGAGGCAAATATGTTCTTTCACACATATCGCACTACATTTAAAACTTTTTACATATAGCTTTGTCCTTCTATGCTGCAACCACAGTTTTTCTGGCCCTTTCTCTGACAAGTGATAGAATACAGGAAGTCAAAACATGAGCTCTAGCAGTGACAGGTTAGATTGAGATAAATTGCTGCCAAGTAAATGCTGAGAACAGAAAGCAAGTCCTGTCTTGACCAAGCCAAAATGTGGGAAAGGCACAGAAAGGACACACTAGATAACTGCTGCTGGATTGAAGTCAAAGGCAATCTTGCTTCTAACTGTATCTGGCACTCAGTAATAGATTTCTTTTTTTTTTCCTTTCACACTTCAGTTCTACCACAGGAAGTCTATACACTAAACAAATTACAGGTCTGCACCATTTAATCCTGTTCACCTTGATAAATGCATCTGAGGATGATCTAATCCATGCTAGTGACCACCCAAATAAAAAGTTCCTTTCTTCTCTCACACCATCTTCTCAGCTCACAGCTGCAAACTCTTCCCTAATCTTAACCACAGTTTTGGGGCTCACTGATTTCATCATTTTAAGTTTAAACTACTACCTGGATGGTAAAGTAATCCAACAAAACCAGGATATTTTCCTTACAGGTTAGTGACTGGCAGTGGCTTAATACTGCAAGTACCTGAACAAAGGAAGTGGAAGAACCACATAGCAAAGAGCTGAGAAGGACAAGCTTTTCATTTCAACCATGGTGAGCTCTTTCCACAAGACTGTCTCATGGGATAACAGCTGCAAAAGCACAATGTCAGCCTCTTTCACCTTCCTCCCAATAGCTTGTGCTCCCTTAGTCAGTGCCAGCACTACTTGTCCCAAGACATGCTCATGATCCAGTGGAACTCACTGCAGCAGAGAACACCCTGCTCTGCCTCACGGGGCTGCCCGACCACGCTGAGGAGCCAGAGCTGGAGCTTCATCTCAGGGGCACATGGATCCATGGAACTTGCAAATCTGCTTTCAGCTTCGTGGTTTGTGGTCACCAACTATTTCAGACTTACTCTTCATGCTGCCATAATCATTTCCCAGTACCTATTTATGACTGCAAATGCCCTTTTCCCTATCAATGACCTACAGAACAAACACAGAGCTTCCAGTAATGGATCTTGGGTTTAGTTTCAATAAAAGCAAGTGACAAACAGCTGTGATGAACTAATAACTTCCCTACCTTAAATCTAGACTTTGTATAGACTAAGTTCATTATTACTGCAGTTTGATAGACAATCTAACGAAACCCACTTGCATGTGGCAATAATAAATCCAGACATATGGAATGAACCAGTCCTTGTGAAAACAGAGGTGTGCTTAAATATAGCAGAGTGGATAAAACAGGGATAGCACTGATTCAATATTCCCATCTCACATTAGCAATAAGTAAAGCAACTACCGAGGGCCTCATTTGACCTTAACTGTTAAGGACGTAACGTCAACATTTGTATAATCAACCTAGTGCCCTGCTCTGACATATTAAGATAAAAGGCAGAAGTACCTCAAATAATGAGATTTTTATTTTTAATTACCCAGTACCTTTAGGCAGCAATTACAAAGAAAAGGACTGCAAAAGAAATCTGGTTGACCTCCAGTTATTTCAATACTTGAGAGAAGCATGAAAAGGGCAGATTTGAAGCACATGCTGCCCGTTCAATTCCTAAGAGAGGTAACTTCTGCATGCAGCTCTTTAAGCTCTTAATGGTCCTATGTCAACTCTATTAATCTGGTGTGATGGAAGAATACAGACACTGAATTTGTAGTTAGTTTACAAATAAAAAATGTCTTAAAAGTTTTACCCCATGCCACAATTTTATGTATTTCTGTAAGAAGTCCCCTTCTACTAATGCAATTTTTTGGATTATACATGACCATTTTTCAAAGACAAAAAAGGGAAGTCAACTGCTTTAAAGGCAAAGTTAGTTTTACAAAATGTTTTTGTGTGTATATATTGGCTTTTAACAGAGCATGACTTTCTCTACTATAAACATATTCTTCTTTCCCCTGGCCCCTACAAACAGGCTTGACATTTCTGTTACACCAACATTATCACACCATGGCACTGATCTTCCCCTACTGAATCCCAGGAATCCCATACAGTTCCTTTCTACCTCTTAGAAGGCAGTTCAATTTGTAATGCACAAGGAGATTATTCCCTTTTACTACAGGAGTTCTCAGTTTTAACCTTGGATGCTTCACATAAGGTTAAGATAACACAACATTAATCTAACCACATTTGTTTAAATGTAGACTTACCTCTAAATATATTGATGGTGGGTTATGCTCCCCTCCAAATTTGTCTAGCAGTGCTTCTATATGTTCTTGTGTCAATTTAATCATCTGTTTGATGTTCCACACCTAGAACAGAAAATTAAAATTTTTAATCATCAAAGGAAGCCTACAGAATCTGTCCTAGAACAAAACAAGAATCTCTCAATATTTAGTAAGAGAAGTCCATAATAAAAATTTTAATTATCAATAAATGAGTGCAGATGTCTGTCCTGTCCATCCAGTGATGGTAACAGTTTGCTTCTGAAATAAGCAGAAAAAAATTATACTTGGTCCTAAAATTCAGGACCCATTGAACAAACAACTTCCAAGAATGGTTTGTTTTTCTTGATAATCAATCATATTAAGTATTCTCCTTGCAAGACTTTGTAAACCAATTTCTCCAGTACTACAAAATATAGTGAAGGAGTTTTTCTATTAAACCTTAGCAATGTGTGTTAACTATATTCACAAACTAAGACCTAGAGTTCTACTTACATGACAATAGGATGTCTCGATTTTAAAGAGCACCTTCTATGTCTCAACTTCCATGTTCAGTCTACCCTGCAAGCTACAGACCTTGGACATGACCTGAAAAATTACCTCCAGTGCACAGAGATGACCTACAGCACTGTGCTGTGAAACCACTCATGTTGCTACTCATTCTTCACAACTGGAAAGAGTTCACTTTAGGACTTGGACACTATTATAGGTGGACAGTATTATGAATCTGAATTTATACCTAAAAAAGGCAGCAAAGCACAAAACTTAACCTTTAAAGTAATAATGCTATACTGATGTAAGAATCAAGTCCAAACAAAATCAGAAATTTATAGCAGAGGACGAGGGAGGAAGAGAGAAGAATTGCTCCTTCATACATACTGTTACTCAGAAAAAATTATTCAATCAAGTTTCCAGGATGCTCTAAAAAGCATCCCCAGGGTGCTTCTTCCAAAGACAGTTTAAAGATTCCTGTTACCTTTTCCAGTTTATCTCTTTTCTGCTTCATGGATTGTAATATGTAATACATAGTCTCAAGATCAGGTCTTAATGTACAAATTGTGACAACCTACCTCTGCAAAAAAAAATGCAAATAATTTCATATTCTAAAGTAGGCACCAATAATAGGATGCAATCCAAGATGAATCAAAACAAGTTTTAATATGTAAATTGAGAAGTTCACAAACAAACAAACTCTGAAATACTGAACTTGCACTTTGTACATCACCTTATTTACCCATTCTATTTCTAGATACCAGTTATCTGCCAGCAATTTCCTGAAGTAAACTAATGATTGATTCGCTTCTAGCCCAATTTTTGGAACTGATACCAGAACAAAGACTTCATCAAGAAGCTGCAGTTGAGCAAAAATAGTTTGCTCAGGAACAAGCAAACCAAACTACAAAGAGTGAGAGTGGGGGGATACGAAAGAATGTGCTACTCAAGTATTCTGTATGTAAATTCCCTTGAGGCAATGGTGGGAGTCAACTTGCTTCTCAACTTGCAGTCATTTCTCAGTGAACCTAGAACTGCCAACCAGCAGCAAAGAGAAGGTTTTCTGTATTTGGTTAGTTTTTCCCAAGATGGCAAGGACTAGTTGTATGCTTGGTGAAAAGAACAAGCATGAATCAATACCATATCAATTAACCTGTTCAATATAAGGCTCAGGATGTTTGCTTACCATGTAATTGGGCTGCGTGTACTGAGAATTCCTGGCAGTCTTAGGAATTATCTCAGGATTACCTTCAGAAATAGGTTTATTAGTACTTGAGGAAATGTCTATTGTTTGGTTATTCTGGCAATTTTACCCAGCAAAGGTTTTCCTCATCAAAATGAACAATTTACTACACTTAACTGCCTGGCAATGAGGAAGGTGAAGAGGGAAGAGTCTAACTGACAAAGCAACACAGAATTGCAGAAGGATTTGAGGTTGGAAGGGAACTCTTTAGGTCCTCTGGTCCAAGCTCCTCCTCAAGCAGGATGCCCAGGACCATGTCCAGATGGTGTCTGAGTATCTCCAAGGATGGAGAGTCCCCAGCCTCCCTAAGGCTGTGCCAGCGCTCGGTAACCCTCACAGTAAAAATAGTTCCTGATGTTCAGAAGGAACCTCCTGTGTTTCATTTTGTGTCCACTGCCTCTGGTCTTGCCACTGGGCACTGCTGAAGACAGTCTGGCTCCATTTTCCATTTACCCATCATCTTTGTGGCTCTTCACTGGAGAGTCTACCCAGCACAGCTCTTCCCTCCAGTACAGCCACATTTATCTTGTACTGGGGAGCCCTGAAGGGGACACAGCACTTCAGGTGAGGCCTCACCAGTGCCAAGAAAGAAGGAGCTCCTGACACATGAGTTTCCAAATACTTTTTTCCAGTATCAATAACGAGTAACTCCAGTGCTCATGTTATTGTCTCTTTTGTGTCCGTAACCAGAACCTTGCTTCTCTCTTCTCTTACAGTAAAGATACCAAGTAACAAATACAACACTACCAGCAATATGCACAATGGAATCATGCTGTTTTGGAAATGTTGGCAAGAGAATCAAATAGCCTTCAAAAAGGGCAGAGATCTTCCTGCAAAGTCAGTATCATGACAAGTGGAACCTGACTAATTTAGGCTGCCTAGCAAAATTGTGGGTGCCCCATCCTTGACAATGTTCAAGGCCAGACTGGACAGGGCTTTGAGAACCTGGTCTAGTGGAAGGTTCCCTGTCCATGACAGGACAGTGAAAGAAAGATGATCTTCAAGGTCCCTTCCAACCCAAACCATTCTGTGATTCTGTGATTGATGAAAAAAATTTTAAACTTGCTGCCAAGCTGCCAGTCTGCAATAAAAATATCTTCACCTGAAGAAGCTGAAAGTACAGTCTAATGGAAGACAAAATTTCTCAGAGGAACCAAAAACATTGCCCTGAATTACCTAGCATATATCTGTGCAGTAAACCAAGAGCCTTTCCACAACTGAACCTTACAGGCAAACTTAATATGGATTTCTATAACCTTAGAAAGGCTCCTCACACAGTTAAAAGTACACTGAAGGCAGAAAGAAACTTGACAAATTCAGCCATAGCAACAAATAATTACTTGTTGCTCACAGAAATGGAAAAGCTGTTTTGTGTGCCATATTCATCATGTCTTCTGACAAGATGAGAACTTTTGCAAATCTAGTATTGACTAGCATATTCTAGCCCAAGAACACATATTCTAGCCCAAGAACACATATTCTAGCCCAAGAACACATATTCTAGCCCAAGAACACATATTCTAGCCCAAGAACACATATGCCATAACAAATTTCCAAGCTTGACAATTACCTTTTAAGTGGCAACTTGTACTTCTATTTACTTAGAGCAAATGTACCTTCTGGCTTCCTGCATCTGTGAACACACTAGAACAGAGTTTTTTGGGGTCCAGAGCAATCCTTAAGTAGCTGGCTTGAGAATGAGCCCTTGTGCAGGTACACTGCACCCTACTATGCACTATCTATTGCTGCTTCAATTCAATTGAAGGAACTCAAGTCTTTTCCTCACTGGAACCCAGAACAAGTGACCCCACGTGACTCAGAATCTGCTGCTGCCCATCACAGCACCCACAGCTTTTGCCTCACAAAAACTCCACCATCCCTGTTGCATTTTCACAGCCAGCAGAGCCAACAGCTTCAGCCCATCTCTCCTCCTTGCAGGCTTGCTTGTTCAAACAACTCAGCTTAGTTTCTGTCATAAGCACAGCCAGCCTTGCAGACCTTGAGCCAAGACAGAGCCCCATCTTTGCTGGGCAAAACACCCTGAAACACTGAGTTCTTAATTATATCTCTGGAGTGCAGCAGCACTCACAGATACATATAGGTTTCTTTAAACTGTCCAAATAAAACCCAAATGTGCAAAAATGGCCTAGCAAGGGTCTCATTGCACATAAGCACATACATTCCAGGACAGCAGCAAAGAACTGCCTAACAACAGAGACACCAAAAACATGGCATATGGAATCCTTTTATCAATCAGTTCCGGACCAAAGAGCTTGCTCCTACACCACAAAATAAACACAAGTTTTTAAAGAATTAAGTAATCCCTTTATCTACTCTCTATTCACATTTTTTTAGAAGTAAAAGAAAACTGCCTGAAAGCTATTAAGAAAGAACAGACCTATTTTTTCCTTATTCTTATGAGCACTCCACTATATTTATGAAACCCACACCTTTAGGAAACCATAAAACCACAGTATCTTACAGAAACACAAAAATACATTGATGCCAGCCTCAGAGATGGTTGCTGGAAATCTTAATACATCCTGAAGTAAACCTGCAGTGCATCCAGTACTGCCTGCATGCAAGTTGGTCCCTTTCCATAGGAAACAGAACGGGGATTTGAGACACTGTTTAAACTGTAGTTCCATGAAAAAGTAATGAATCCTTTGCAGCTTGGATAACCATATCATTTTTCCAAAAAAAGCATCAAATAAATGTTTCTGGCCTATCTTGTAGCATTAGGTTAAGGTTATTCTCTATCACAAGAGATTAGATTTGATTCTCCTTTTAGTGCTGCTGACACAAGGAAGCTGACGCAGGCTAACATAGACACAGGCAGCCAGACAACTGGAAATATTCCAGATATACTGGAATATATCAACTTGAATCTGCCTATTGTGGATAATTGTCCATTAATTTTGCAAATAAGCACTCCCTTACAATGCAATAAAGACGATGACCTATTTCAAGCCAGAGGCAAGTCAGATACAGTAGAAGTCTAAATTCATTCTATTCAGGGAAGACCATGGCTACACAAATCACAGAATATGTTGAGTTGGAAGGTACCCACAAGGATCACTGAGGCCAACTCCCAGCCCCACATAGGACCATCCCCAGGAGTCACACCAGGAGCCTGTTCCAGTGCCCCCCAGGGAAGTGATCACAGCACCAAGCCTGAGAGAGCTCAAGAAGCCTTTGGACAATAATTTCAGGTACACGCAAGGTTAAGCCACAAAGTTATTTTTGCATCCCTTGCTGCTTGTCAGCATGTGCAGTGCCTGAGACATCACAAAGCAAACGTATCTTGGGTACTTTCTGCACCTGGCATCACTACTCAAATCTTGCAGTGCATCCCAACTCTAAGCTGTGTGACTCATACTTGGTAGAGGATACTAAAAGTTCAAACCTATTCCATAAGAAAAAAACTGCGTTATTTGTCCAGGAACAGTATGCTCTCCATTTGGATTATCACACTTAGTGACGACAGAGAATATTCTGATAGAGATAACAATGTAATTAAAGAACAAACCAATTAAAAAATTAAGCATTTCATTTGGAAACTGCTTTATAAAGAGTACAAAATCATCAATACCTATCCAATACTATTCCAATCAGTCATTTCAGGCTTCTTTCTTACATGATGAATTCATTGGTCTGGTCCCCTGAGCAAGGATCCACTTTGCCAGAAAAGACTTAAGAAAGCTGTCATGTATCAAACTGTCTTTAGCTGGACTAATATATCGCCTGACTTGAAAGTGAGATGTGTCAAAGACAGGCAAGAGGACACAGGAATGTGGTTAATACCAGAGCAGCCCACCAAACCATCTGCATGGCAAGATGCAGAATATGTGGGTTTGAGTTTCTATGCTGACAATCACCATTGCCTCTTTCTCACACTTTGGTCCCTCCTTCAGGTACTTTCCCCCCTCACTCATCTTGGTCCCATGCCCCTTTTTAACTCTTACTAAGCTTGCTTTTCATTTTCTGCAGGCATGTGCTGGAACAAGCACAGGCAGTGGGATGGAGAGTTCTTGCCTTCTTCCAATACTCCAGGCTATCACTCCTCTCCATTTCTCTGTGGAAGCTTCTTGCAAGTTACACATACAAAAATGTTAATTTTTCCACTTTTCCTACTCTCCTGGCTCTTCATGCTTACCACATTTTCAACAGTGCAGTTAAAGTTTTTATTACACAAGTGTGACAAATATCAACAGCTGAAAAACTTCACTGAATTGAAAACCAGCTTTCAAGGGCTTTCACATGAGAGTTTACGCAAGTGACATGAAGGTCAACATCAAGCTTGCCTTTCCTAGTTCATATTTCCCAACTTTTTATTAACCTCAGTGAATAATTTTTATCATTTTTATTTATAGGTCCTTTAAAATGTCTGAGATAGCCAACAATGGAAAACTGTCAAAGTCTGCAAGTAGGCAGTTCCAAATGAGTCAGTAAAATTTACAACCACAAACTAGTAAATAAGTTACAGACAACAATATCTACAGAAGTGACTGTAGCCAAGAGAAAAAGGACCCGTTATCTCTTTTTCCACAAAAGCCTATGAACGTGTCTTTCTAGACTCATGGCAAATGGCCTTAGGGAAGATGCACAAGACCACATCTGGGAAGCAAAATCCTCAAGAAGAGGTACAACATTTTCAGTACCATCCTGTCTGACAACTAGGATCATAACTAGGTCAATTAATAGAGTCAAGTGATCAGTGAGCATTTGCTGTAAGCACAGCAGTTAATTAAATATTAAAAATGCTTCAAAATGACAATCTATTTTCTGTTTAACAGGCAACAATTCTTATGAAGGAAAGACTAACCTGTAACTAGCAGTGCAGGTTCCAGCTACATCTGACACTGTTCCTGTTGAACAAAACCATCCTACCAAAACTAAACACACATCAACTTCCACTCTTCTCCAAAAAACTAGGAAACATCTAAGTTAACACTCAAGTATCCAAGTACTGTCTTTGAAGAGTTCACAGCAGAAACTCTCTCTCATTTCTTTGCAAACCATCAGTTGCAACTGAGAGTAATCTGTCTTCTGCTTTCATTAATTCTAAACAGACTCAATTGCTCATCATTCAGCTCTCCTCTTAAAGCTGAATAAAAAACCTTTCAGTCTGACAGACCTTTGTCCCTTAAGTTGCCTCCTCTTTAACAAAGGAATTCAGACTTCATATGCTCCTTACATCTTACACATTTATTTAAAAATGTATTTTAAAATAAATTCAAAAATTGTAAAGGATACAGCTCAGTGAAGTCTATCCTTGTAACATAACCACACTGTTTCACCATAAGAATGAAGCCACCAAGAGCCTTAGGCCCTGACTGCTTTGCAGCTCACACCAGCCAAGATGGTGGGTGCAATTATCATATTGTCCTTGGCTATTTACCCCTGCCCTCTTCCTTACTCTTTCTCCATAATATAAGCCTTTGGCTGAACCCTTTCAGTACACTAAACAAGTGAAAAATTGTTCTCTTTGTCAAGGTTAGCTTTCTGCCAGTCTACTGTGCTTAAAACAGCTTGGCAAATGACCCGGGGATCATCTCAGCTGGTGAAAAAGTCACCTTTCCTCTCTACAGCTCACAGTTAGATGGATTCAGGCTACCATGAAGCAGCAGCCTTCCAGTTTAGGTTTCAATTCTCTTTCTTTCTCCCACTTTTTCCATCACCTGCCATCTTTGCTTCTTGCTGCTAAGTAGAATTTGCCTCCAAGCACTATAAAAAGGAAAATTAACAAATGTTCTCTACCACAGCAGAACAGCAGTGTGTAGAAAAATAAGAGCTGCCTGTATCCCTCATTTAAATCATTAACCACCAGTTACACAGCTAAATCTTTAATTCCATATTTTTTTCAAATTTTCAAGGCTTTTGTGTTGCAGTACTACTAGTCCCTCTTATTCATTTTGATACTAATTCAGTAGTCACAAGGATCACGCACAGGCTGAGTTTGGGAACAATTCACTGTATTTACATTCATGAATTCAACAACTTCTCCCTAGACAGGAACAGGTTTAAAAAAAAAATAAAAGAGGAGATAAACTATCTAGATTTTTTTAACCCATTTAAGAAAGTGATTTTGCTTTAGCCAGGTAACTACTACAGAATCTCAATAACACTAAACCCGTGCATCAGTGACATTTAAGAAAGATTATCATGAAGACACCAGACCCTGCACACCTTAAGCTGAAAAGTCACATTTGTGATGGAAAGTAAGCAGCCAGCCAGCTAATTACAATAATTGCCTATAAGAAGCAAATGCTCGTCCAGCAGAGCTCTTACACAGGTTGGGTCACATTAATTAAAATGACAAAACAAATAAACTCAGTTTCAGCTGAACTACAGAACCTAATTCTTCTCCCTCATTGCCAGAGTACACAATTAATTACACTGTGCAGACAAGATAATCAGCACCTATTTAAAAGTTCATATTATCAATCCATAAAATAATTTGTGATAAACTTTGCAATATTCCACCACTAAACTGTTCCTACATAGTGATTACTGTGCCTAGTTTCCTACCAACTGATTAGAAATTGTAGAAGACAGCTGGAATTGTTGGTCAAGTACAAATATACTCTGCTTGTTTAGAAATAGCTGTGATCCAATAAAGAAATTAAGGTATCCTATTTTTAGCACCAACAGATCTCAAAAGCTGAAATAGAGCAAATGTACTTGCTTTTTTATTTTTATTTTTAAAACACAAGTAATGTGCTCCTAGTCAAGGAAAATAGTCAAATAGGAACTGCCACAGAAACCACATTCTCCTAAACAGCATTCTATGTTCTACTCAGCAGACCACCCTGCCTTAGCAACCCCAGTACCACCTTGGAAAATGAAATCATTAAAAAGGCAGAATTGGCTCCTTGCCACCCATTGTAGAATTAGGAGAGCTTAAAAAAAATTACACTAACTACTTAACCTAGAATCTAGAAAAAGTTACATCAATTTCAATGATTTACATAGGCTTAAAAATGTCACAAAAGACAGTACAAACTGTATTCTAGCAGTATTATAGAATGCTTAAAGAAGTCTTTTCTGAAAGCTACTTCAGATGATACTGAACACTCACATTTAAATCTATACATTACTTAAACCTTTTATAGAAAATATTTCACCTATTAAGTTCAATGAATAAATTTTCAAAACCAGATCAAAAAGATTGAGGCACCAATATACAACCATCCAGTCCCAAACATCTAGATACTACCAACTTCTTTGTAATGGCATCTTTTATTTCAGGTTGATTTTATAATGCTTTTCAAACATCATTAATGAATAACTTGTACTAGAGAGAGAAAAACTAGACACACTATTCTGACTCCAGAAATGTCTACCTTCAAAACAAACCCTTTATCTGAGATAAAGGGGAGAAAATAACAATTAAGTTACCATGTCTGTGCTCCAAGTGTCAGAAAACGTTGCCTGAACATAATGTACCTTGTATTTGGAGAGTATTAATTACTTACCAGTGTATTTAACAACAGCTTTACTAATAATGATGCTGTTTAAGAGGCCTCACTGTGTAACAGATCAAGACATATAGAGGTGGCATCCCCCCTTTCCAGGGTAAAAAAAAAAAAAATTTCTAGCCACTTAGTTATGCAACACATTTTTAAACTAAGTTCAATCGTTCATTAATAGCCTTTCCTGCTTGTCTCCCAGAAGGAAGGTTTTAAACAAAGCTGGTATGTTTCATGTAGAAATTGAATTGCCCCTTCATGCTAAGCTTTGTGCAGGTATACTGGGGGAACCCACAAAAATATTCCACTCAATCAGAACATTAGAAAAATAAAAGTGCCCTTCAGTGCTCAAACACACTCCTATGATGTCCTGAATTTAATACAGATAGTGTGGAAAATTCATTTGATACTGAGCACTATATCTGGCACCGCACAACAAGCTCCATTTTGAAGAGAGGTTCTGGTTTTTGATTTTAAATGCTCATGTTGGTTGGGGAGCGTCATGGTGGGATGATAACTGGCAGCACTGCTCCCTCAAAACTCCTGCCTGAACTGGCAGCAACTTCAGTCAAAGAGAAGGGTTACAAATTAGACTTTTGCCTGTTTTAGTCTCTTTTGCTAGGGTCCACATTCCTAAAACATCATCAGAAACAGAATAAAGAAAGACACTGTTGCTGCTCCTTCAAAACACACAAATGCTAAAAAGTTGCAACAAACCAAACACTTGCAGCAAGGCGCTTAAGTAGGAGAAAAAACCAAAAGGCATGTAGTTCTGCATCAACCAGCCTTCTTTAGCACTGGCTACAGAAGGGAGAATCAGTTGAATGAATACACATTTCAATGATTTGGAAAGCTGTGCACAGGACAGAGGATTAGGAGGATTCCATTGTACGCTCCAAGAGCTCAAGAGCAACTGGAATAAAAAAGCTGAGGCAAAGGAACGTGTATATTGCATGCTGACTTCTGTATCCTGCACTAGCTGTGAGAAAGTAGCTGTGTTCACACACAGATGTGTGAACAGTTGAAAATGATGAGAACCATCTCACACCTCACAAAACGAAATACTGTACCCAGAACTCTCACGTGGTCAAGGCTGTTGGAAATGTACACTTGCTACACAAGAAGCTCACAGACACCTTCACATCCCTGGCACACTGGCAAAGCTACAGCATGCAATCCTATTTCTGTAAAAGGCATGACCAGAAGGCTCCAGAGAGACCAAGGAAGATTGTTACAACCTGGCAGGGGAAGCTCAAGACCATAAAGTCTAAGATGTCAGGACCTAAATCTCACAAGTCCAGCTAAGGAAGTCTCATCTGAGCACAACTGCTCATTCAAATATAAAAAATGAGGCTCCAATGGAGTTTTATGGGACAAAGATTATTTATAATAACCAAACAGAAAAGGGGGACACACACCCCATACTACCACTACTCCCCCTAACCACATTCCTTTAGTGTCCAACTTCACAAGCCTTTTGGAACTCATTGGGTGCTCCTCATGTTGAGAAGATTCCATTCACTAAGTCTGCAGAAAACTAATCCAGCAAAAGCAATGCTGATTTTCCTCAGTATCAGCGAGTGGAGTCAATTCAGGACAGGACTATGTGGTACCAAGTGGGCACAGGGGAGTAGATCTGGCTGAGAGCTGTGACGTGGGCACAGCAAAGGGCAAAACCTCCAGCTCTGGTGTCAGAGCACCATTTGATTGACTTGGCTCTCCAACTGCAGTGACAGCGAGCAGCAGACACCACAGGGACTACAAGTATGACAGGGCAGCTCTGATGCATTGTACGTTTCACCACCCTTCAGAAGCCAGTGGTTCAAAATGAAAATAAAACTTACACTTGGGCAAAAACTATGTTTCAAAAAACCCCCTCCATTAAACCTGAAACACCTTCCTTGGAAGGCTGGACTGGAAGAGAATTAGCAATTCCATGATCAATCAAAACTTTCTTTTGTTTCCCTTGTAAGTACAAATAAAATTAGTTTTCTTTCTAAATCAAATTCCCTCCAAAATATTTCACGCATTCAAATTTTTTGACAGATGTAACAATTAATTAAACTGAACTACAGATTTGTTATGAAGTGGAATATTGCAGCTTTAAGGAAACTTGGGGGTTATCAGTTTATGTTAAAACATAGCTGCCATCAAAAGATACCTGCATTAAAAAAACCTCAACCAAACAAAAAACACAGCCAAAACCCAAAATGCATTTGGTCTACAGTATTTACTTCATGTAACAAAAGAGTTGCCATTCCAGGCTAAACAAGTGTCAAGAAGAGTATTATTAGAACAGCTTTAAAAAGGAGAGATCTTTGAGTTTAACAACTACAACAAAATACAAATGGGAATTAAGAAGCAAGACTATAAGTCAGGAAAAAAAAAAATCTGTACTGAACATTTTGTACCCAACCAGTTCGTGGATATCCACAGAGATAAGAAACAAGCCTCCCAAGACATCACAACTTTCCAGAAGGAGCCACCACTCTATTAAGCAAGTTTTGTGTAATCAAACAAGCCACCACAGGACAGGGCTGTTAATCCTATTCCCTTTTGGGAAAAACATCATAAGCAGAAATCTCTACTACCCCCACAAAACCTAAGTATTTCAAGGTTGTGTTCTAATGTTTGATCCACCTTGCCAGAAATAAATCATAAAAACCCTAAGGAAAAAAAGGATGAGAGGTTACTAAAGTCATTGTCTTCTTTTTACACCTGGATCAACCTTCCCCCATCACTCCTGACATATTTGCCTGGTTGAGGTGACAGTCTATTAGTGAACAGCTTATAAGTAAATTCAGAAAGTCTATTTTGATACTTCACTATTCCTAGCCATAAAGAAAACCATCTCATAGTAACATGGAACCATCTCCTCTGCTACCACTTCAACTCACTACTTCTGGCAGTCATCACCACAAGCCTGGCAAAGGAGTTATTTGCATTCTTCTTTGCATCAGATTTGACAATTTCCATTTCTTTTTTCAACAACTTCAGATTTTACTGAGTCTTTCTTCAAAGCTCTGACCTTCCAGACTCTACATCACTGCTGGTATTCTGCTCTAGACCCCTCTCAGCCAGACCATGGATTTTTCTATGCTGTGACCCAAAGTCAGACTATTCAGCCATGGCCTTTCCCATGCTATGTAAAAGAAACAATTACTTCACTTATCTTTCGAGATATACTACTGCAGAATATTAGCTACAAGATGCTTCACATCCAGCTCCACTTTAACTCGTCCCCACAATTAAATAGGATGTCATTCACAGACTATGAAGTTAGCTCAATCACTAAATACAAATGCAAGGAAATGTAATTGAGGTTGAACATAAAATGGACTCCCAAAACTACAAAAGCAATGAAGTAAAAAACCACTCATATGGTTTCAAGTTTCCAAATAAGTTTATGCACGTTTAAATGTTATAAGCACGTTTAATAGCAAACTCTTTAGAGGAACAGACACTGGAAAGGAAAGTTGTTCTAATACCCAGCACCACAGGTTCCCTAAATGTTACTGCAACAAAATCAATCCCACTTTTACTTCATGTACCTACATTACATTATGAGAACCCATCATTTACTTCATATTTTAAGGTTAGAGGTGCCTTTTCATTCTATCTTCATTTTATGTATCTTTTCATCCATTCTCCATTTTACTCTTAAATCTGTTTCATAGGATTAAGGTTTCTAAATTTATAACTAATATTCATGCAGGATAAATTCCAACACTGCTGCCTAGAAAATGACCATCCAGCAGCTCAGGCCCTCACTTCACAGCCTTCAAAGTAATTTTTGTCTTACAAAGAGCAGTTTAGGGCACAAAGCTCTGAGTACAGAAAATCCCATTTGAATTATTTAATATTGGTGTAAATAATCTCTAGCAACAAGAGCAGAACCTTTCCTCCCAGCTGTCACACACTCCTTACTATATCAACAACCCTGTAATGCTCTGAAAACCTTCCATCCAAACAATCCCTTGTCCTGAGAATTCATGCTGGGGAAGAAGCCAACCCCTGTGCCTGAGGACGCCAGCCCACACCCGAGGCCTCCCAGCACCAGCAAACAAACGGGGTGGAAGAGGAACAAATTTCTTCTAAAGGCACTTGCCCCTATCCTTTCCAAACCCTTCTGCCTCCAAGAAGTAGCCATTTCCTGTATCTTTTCTATGACTGCATGGATAACTACCCTTACTAACTCTGAATTTTAGTATAGGGGAAAAAAGATTTAGCAATTATACTATTTATTACAAGAGCTATAATATTCATTATTAGAAGATTTATAGTAACACCACTTAGGCTACCAAAGCAACTTCTAAAGACATAAATTCACTATTTGGTTAAGAGCTGGTCATGAGTTGAACAATATGGCTTGAATTTGTTTTTCAAAGCCCCAACCCTTGAGAATTCATAAGGGACAGTGATGCAGCTGTGAGCAACACAGAGCACTCGATTACAATCTCAATATAGAACATCTCGTTTACTATAGGGTTCTAACATCCAAATAAGTCTGTGCAAGATGACTCCAACATCTCTTAGAAATTCTTCCTGCCTGCTTCCCTTTTAAAAGCAGAAACTGAGTGCAGGACTGAAGGTCTGCCTTCTGGAAACCAGGACTGCATTTCCCCTGCAGACTATAGGAACTGAAACCTTTTCAGGTATTGCCTTAAATAAGTAAGGTCATGCTCCTTGACAGGCTTCCACAGCAAGGTCACTTTCAAAGCCTAGATTTACCTTGTCTTGAAGCAATGAAACAAAGCACTAGAACAGGTACTTACATTACAGCCATGAGTCAGTTACAAGCACTTCAGTATTTTTCTAACTTATGTCACTTTGAACTTGCATTACACTTTAGGTTGGCTTGTTTTAGTATTAGGGATAGTTTCCGTTTTAACTGCGTCAGCTATTCTTTGGGCTTGAACTTCATTAAGGTACAGGTTTAGGTGAAGTAATAGGTGTACTTATACAGTAAACAACACTTAATTACCAACAACTTGAGGAAGAACTAGCTAACTACAGAACAAAACCACATCAGAAAATAAAAACTCTACAACCAGCTCTGCCTTGAGACCCATGTGTTTCAGTATTTCCAATGCAGAAGTTTGCTTTTAACTAATACAAGACTGTCCCCCACACACTTCCTAAATAGCTACACACATACCAACAACATATCAACCTTTCTGCTCAGCAGGTGTTCCACATGCTGGACCACCTGTCCCTCTGCCTCATCCAGGGAAGATATTCAGGATGGAAGCAGAAGCAGACACACTATGTCATTTACCATTTGGAATCAAATCTAATGATTGACAGGCTAAAACATTTTTGAAGTTCAAGTGACTTAGAGCAGTTTCACAAACACCGCCTTCAGTATGAAAATTGTATTTTAAAAAAATTCTTCTCTCCTGCCACTGCTTTTCCCTCTCTTCTCTCCTATACTTCAGTTTAAGCAGCTCAGCTGTATTGATGTTATTGTTTCAAGGTCCAGTTATTAGATTAATTCCACAGATTTTTTTTTAAATGACAGAAATAACTGAGAAATTCAGAAGCTTTTTAACCTCACTTTGCTACTAAAAACGTGCATTTGTTAAACCCCACTCTTCAGGTGTTTGGGTTTCTCAACCAGCTGAGAGTTTCTCCTTACTCAGGAAAGTTCAGACTGGACTGGCATTACTCAAGGTGTTTAATCACCATGCAGGGTAGGTGTAAAATAGATGTGTACTGCTGAGTTTTGCCTACCTCCAGCAAGTAAGTCAGGAACTCCTTCAGATGAGGGAATCAAACTCACATGTTGCAAACATCCATAGGGACGGGCTCTTCCCCTACTTCTCCTTCCTGGCCATCTACCCAGCATGAGCTCTAGCAACTTCTCAAACTTCTCAACTCACTAATTCCACTATAATCCAGCATGCTATTAATAAATAAAATGGATACAACCCCAGTCTTTGGGGAGTCGGGAATCAAACTGGACCCTTCTGAGAGCAGCTGGTCCAAGCCAGCTCATTTGCCCTGCTGGAGGCTGGAGAGGAGAGGCTCCCGGGTGGGCTGGGCTCCTCGCAGGGCTGCTCAGAGACGAGAGGTCTCCTACCAACTGCACAGACACACCATGGAAAGCCGAGCTGAAACACTCTCCAGCCGGTAACGTTGAGAACAAAACAGCAGAGCTTCTGGCATCTGTATTTACCAGCAGAACAGACTCGAGGCATGGCATCTGGCAGGTCGGTCTGCCTTGGATGCCTACAGTGAATCTGCGAAGCACCTTGTGTTGTTACCGCACAGTTTATTCCTCCTTCCGAAAACATTTTGGAAGCGTTCGCAACTCACGCCTCAGCCCCAGCAAAACAGGTAGTACCGCTCGCTCCCTGTGGGATTGGGAAGCCAAGTAATAAGCCCCAAAAACACAGGAAGTATGTAAGAAAGACACCAACCAGAGGCCTGACATCCTCGCTGCCTCCACGGTGCCCTGTCCCTCAACATTTCCAACAAGACGCTTTGTGCAAAAAACGTCCACAAAAGGCACGTCCACAAAGCGAACCGAACCCAACCTTGGCTTCAAAATGCATTTCGAGCGTTTCAAAACCATCGGGGGACAACGATGGCAACTCCCCGCGTAACCCCTTCGCCGGACACGGCTCCCGCGGCCGCAGAGGCGCCGAGCCCGGCGGGGGCTCCTCCGCAGCCCGGCCGGGACCCG
>JANPWX010000055.1:1790346-1808016 GCA_024734555.1 Trochalopteron elliotii
CCGCAGCGCCCCCTGGCGGCGCGGGAGCGCATTGGCGGCACCGCCCCCGCCGGGCCGGCCCCGGGAACGGGAACCGGGAGCGCCGGAGCAGGAGGAGTTGGGACACACCCGGCTGCGCCATCGGGTTGAACACCGCTGCCATGGGCTCTGCGGGTCCTGCTCGGCTGCGGGGAAACCCGGGGCGCCGGCGGAATTCACACGAGGATCGAACGGGATGCCGGGCATCCCTCGGCAAACAGCGGCGCTGCGGCTTTGGGGTGAATCCTCACAAACAACAACCGTGCGGCAGCGACAGACACGCTTCCAAAACAATGTTAACCTGCCGGCTGTACCTCTAGTGATAACTGAAATAATCGACCGCTAGGATCGATAAAACATCCGTGTTTTTTCCACTGACGGCCCCTTAGGCCTTGGCTGCCCAAGCTGGAGCTGTGCTTACACAGGATGCTCCAAGCTAGGGAAGGGTTGGGTCTGGCTCCGCAGACATCGGAGCCCTTCTAATCCTCGGGAACACCGCTGCTGTCCCCCAGAGCTGCTCCCCGCCCTGTGCCATCTTTGCCCAAAGTGTGTTCCCATCTAAGGCAAAACCTTGACCTGCGTCTAATCCCTGTGTGCCACACCTATTGAAATGCTGCTTACACACATAAAACACCTGCTAAATCAGGTGGTTTAAGCTGCTTTTTTGCTGACAAGGTCTTTAATATAAGTTAAAAAATAACAACGTTATTTGAGTGCATTGCAAAGAAAAGCTGATGGACCAGAAGACCAGGAGGACTTCAGAGAAAGGGTGTTCCAGCACAGCCTGATATATTTTTTGGTAACCAGCTAAAATATACTAGGCTGAAACCTGCAAGTGCAAGATCCTTATCTTTGTTTCACTTCAGTTGTGAACATGTAAGTGCTCAACCTCTTAGCGTAATAATGCTGGTGAGAGAACTGAGGTTTATATTTCAGCTTTCACACTGTGGGCCATTGCTGTGGAAAAGCATTTCAAATGCAGTTCAGTACAGGCAGTGTTGCAACTGGTAAATAAATGCAACTTCCATTTAATATTTCAGTGGATTCTAATTGATTTTTTTACAGGCTACGTTTGCTAAGAGAGGAGCCTGGGGTTGCATGTGACTGGAGCCCTGCAGTGCAGTCAACAGAAAGGCTACATAAGTACATAAGGATCAAATGTACAGACTAAGCAGTTGGCCAAGTTTAGAAATTTCTCTCTAATAGCCACATTAATGAAGAGGATAATTATCAGGAATTCCTGCTATGCGGTGGGAATATGTAACAGTAGTGAAAAAATGCACACAAACTCTGGAAAATAACACCCATGCTGAGGACTGAACACGGGGACAAATCTCTCTGATCTCTGAAGGAAAAGGCAGCAGAGGTAATAGGAGATGGCTCTCCCAGCACACAGTCTGTTGAGGAAAAGCCAGCAGAGTAATAGAGGTTAACTAATAGAGGTAAGTCCATTCATTTCCATGAAATTTATACCAAGGGATAATTTACTCTCAATGTCCAGAATGTAGTCATAGCCTTCTTTTATTCCCCAAGCAATTTATGTCCAGGGCATAACCCTAGCAGTGGAATTAGTAGACTAATATCAATCTGTTAACTTGTAATACCTTTCCCATTGCTTTCAGTAAAATTGGGTCTGTTTCTTCTGAAGTTCTGATTATTTCCAGATTTTCATTCACTTAGAATTCTGCTAGACTTTCTTATCACATTTGATGTTCCACTGAAGAGTTGCAGTTCTAATACTGAGAAGTAATGTCCAATGCCTGGAAACACAGCAGAGTCACCTCCTGAAATACATGAGATAAAAAAAACCCCACAACACCTAAGAACTACTCTAAATGATTGTTGTGTAGGAACGAGACAAAAATCTACTATTCATACTATACTTTCCTTTTGATTGGGGGATTCCACACCTAGTGATAAATGAAATTCTCTACTCCTTCACATGGTGGCTGCCTGGTCCCTCTGCTTGATCCATCATGATGAAAGATAAATAATTAATAACTGTAGCTATTTCTTGGTGATATAGAATCCTATCTACTGATAATTTATATTATCAACACCTTTTACAGAGACTAGCTTTCACGATCAACATAGGTCAAAATCAAATTGCAACCTAGATGTGAAAGGCAGGTTTCTGCTATCAGATCTGTGGGCCACTGTGGGCTGGTTGACTCCTGCAATGCAGCACAGCCAGTTTATCTGGTGTTGCAGCAGGTAATGCAAACTTGTAAATGCAAAGCCTGCCATCACCCACCAAACTCCTGGTTATGCACTGGGGTTTGATCCTCCTCAGAATTTTTTGAATTAATTTGAATTTGGATGAGGAAACAAATCCAGCTGTTAAAAGACCAAGTCTCTCCACCTAGGCTGCCCACCACCAGAACATTTGTCTGATCTAATCAACACCTGCACTTTCAGAGAACAGTCTTTTAAGGAGTCAGTTATCAGTAAGAAAATATGAGCATTTGAACACTTAATCCCTTCTCAAAAAAAACCCCAAAAAACAAAAAACCAAAACCCAGACCAAACAAACAAAAAAACACATCAAAGAACAAACAACAAAAAAAAAAAAAAAAAACAACAAAAAAAACCCAAGCCAAATCAAAAAAACAAACCCAAAAACCCCACCAAAATTTTATGAGATTTTTATGAGATGCTCCAAAATGTGAATATCCAAAAGAGATATTAGATGAAACTTAATCTTGGTCTCCTTTATTATATTCTTTCAACAGAAGACAGTATCTCCAAAAAAACCCAGCTTTCCACTTTCTTAATCAAAACAATTACAAGATTTGCATATTGGTGTGATAATTGATACGATTTTTTTAAGTGGTGTGAAAATTTGATACACATTCAACTCAGGATGTCTGAAGTGGCCTTAAAATTTATCCAAATGTCAAAAACTGCTTAGATTTTTCCCACACTGAAAATACAGTATTTGTCCTGTAAATTGTAGCATTTGTGCTTGGCCCATGCACATTTGAAAGTGCTGGTTTAAATTCTCAGTCATAACAGCAGAAATACAGTTCTGGATGATTTTTAGAAACAGATTCTAATGACACCTGTTGTGTTCCCTGTTACCTTGGACAGAAAAGGGGAAGCAGAACAAAAACTAGGCTGTTGTCCAGAGTTCAGTCATTTTCTGATTACTAGTCAGAATAATACACCTTTAAGAAAATTACTTTGCTTTCCAGGAAAAGAATGTAGGAGATATTTTTAAGGATGTAGCCCAAATATTTTTTTTTCTTTTGCATCTCTTTAGCATCTATAGCAGTTTATTATCTCTCCCACTCTAAGATATACTATACATATTTTCATATTTTTAGGAATTGCCATCTGATTGATCCATGGTGAGGCAATATTAAAAACAAGACTGCTTTTTACTTTTTTTCTTTTTCTTTTTTCTTTTTTAAATTTTTTTTTTCTTTTTACCTTTGCTTTAAACTATTCCAGTACAGAGCATATGTATTGTTTCCTTTGGAACTTCTGGAGAACCAGTTCAGGACATTTACCATTCTGTGACACTGCCAAACCTGAAACACTCATACATTCAGTATGAAATTAGATAATATTCAGATGGTGATTTGAACTTGGCTGCTGAACACTCTTATCTGTGATTTTTTCAGCTGATGGAAATTTCATAGCTCTTTGCCTGTGAGTTAAATACATGAACAGCAGTGATGAGGATGGGTGGAGACTGCCAGTTAAACAGGAGTGGAGAAAACAAGAAAAAAATGTGAATCCACCAGATTCTTATCTCAGTTTTCATTCTACCATTAAAAGCAATGTTGACCTAACAAGCTTTATTTTATATACAAATAACAACCTATTCTACATTTTCTTGTAATAATCTTTGGAATATTTACATAGCTTTCATTTAATTCAAGTGTAATTTATTTCAGTTATTATTTATAAAACTGTTGCTCTTCTCTCCCTAAACCCCAGCCCAAACCTTCAGAAAGTAAAAAGCAAAACGTTTTCATTTGGAGACGTGCGAGGCAGGAAAGGTGACGGGAGTAGGACATGGGAGTGACTTTTCCTATAGGCCCCCTCCATACCCTGCACACTGTTTGGTGTCACCAGAAACCAGTGCTGACCTGTTTCCTTCTGCATGTGAGTGGTGACTTTGGGGTCCAAAATGTGAGTGCTGCCTCGCAGTGCTCTGCTTCCCTCCCTGTTGTTTCCTGCCTTCACTTGTGTCTGTGTGGGGGAAGCTGGAAAAAACAACATTTATTCAAAAGCAGCATAAATACCGACCTGTGTGGCACTTGAGGGACCCTCAAGTGACAGCATGAAACTGCTATTAAGGGAACAGAAGTGGCAGCCAGTGGAAAAGGAAGGGGAGGGATGGGATAAAAGATTAGATGGAGGGAGCATGTAGGGAGAAAAGATTAGATGAAGGGAGAACGTAGTCGAAGTAGACACTGGAAAAGAAAATGCAGCTCTCCTAGGAAACGAGAAGCAGATGAAAACAGGGAAACAAAGGAGCAAGGAACACTGGTTTTCCTGCCTGATATACTTCACTAAAACTGGGACCAGACCTCATGTTTGCAGAGATTATTCCAGGTCCTCCTGTTCTCACAGCATCCCTGGTCACTGCTGTAACACATTCATCTTGTTCGGATATCTGATTTCTGAGTCCTTTGTGTTGGACAGTGATAAGCTGATCAGCTTTAAGGACTAAACAGTTTTATATGCCTCACATTATTATTCAAGTGGGAACAATCACATTTTACAACTCAAAATCATCCCATTTAGGCACAAAACCCCCCACTAATGTGATTGAATGTGTTCCAAGAAAGGGCAGGAAAGGATATCACTTCAATCAAATCATTTTACTGTTCAGAAAATGACTGTTCAATTATGTTCCAGTCTTAGGATTTTCCTTCATAATATCCAGGGTAGCTGAGCTTCCCCTGGCCTGAATACCTGCTGTTATTTGATTCTCTAGCACTTTACAGACATGTTGGTGACTATCTACATCTCTGATCTAATAAAAGTTTAGATACTAACTTGCACCTTTCAGTTTCTAGCCTCTTCTCTGAGAAGAAAAAGTCCTTTAGGGTTGGTATTTGCCTGAAGAAAGGATATTTTAAGAGTTTAAAAAATCTAAATCAATAACAGGAATCAAATACAGAAACTGCAGCTTTGATGTGGGAGAGAGAGAACATGGTGACATACCATGTTTCTCAGGGCAATATTCCACATTGCTGCGTTTTAAGAGTTATTGTTCTTCAGGGATAGGTCAGATAGGATGGATAACATCTCTAAATGAATGCTTACATTGTAATACACATATGCATGTCTTATGTGTTAAAACATCAGTGTCTTTTGCTGACAGAGTCAGTATCACTGTTCATAATCCATCCTTGTCTTTTAATCCTCATTACCACCAAGACAACAGAAGCCTCACAGACATTTAGTCTCTCCTATAAAAGAAAGCTGCTCACCAAGCAAGTGGGAATTAGGAGAGTCTCCTAACCACGTTGCTCTACCCTCATTCCTGTGAGTATGCTCTTGGCCAAAAGCAAAATTTCTGGTGCAGTGGCCAATGGCCTCTCAATGTTTTTGATGCTGTGGATTGCTTGAAGCTTGCAGTTATGCTGAAGGCTCTTGGATGTGGTTATTCCTTTTTGTTATAACAAGACCTCTTTTGTTGGAAGACATTTGTTTTGGTAAATGGACACAAATTCTGTTCTCCCCTCGGGGGTGTTCTACATGACTGTGCTGGATTTGGCAAGGGGAGATTAATTTTCTTCAGAGTGGTTGGTATGGGTCTGTGTTTTGGATTTGTGCTGAACACAGAGTTGATAATAGAGAGATGTTTTTGTTATTGCTGAGCAGGGCTTACACAGACCCAAGGTGTTTTCTGTTTTTTGTGAGGCTGGTGAGGAATCTGGGGGTGACTGGGAGGAGACACAAGCAGGACAGGTGACCCCAACTGAACAAAGAGTTGTTCCAGACCATGTGACATCACGCTCAGTATATAAAGGTGGGGGAAAGAAGGAAGAGGGGGGAAGGAGGAAGAAGAAAGGATCACATTTGGAGTGATGGCATTTCTCTTTCCAAGTCACTGTTACCTGTGAAGGGGTCCTGCTCCCCTGCAGATGGGTGAACACCTACCTGCCCATGGGAAGCAGTGAATTAATTCCTTGTTTTTCTTTTCTTGTGTGTGCAGCTTTTTGTTTCCTCTATTAAACTGTCTTTATCCCAGCCCACGAGTTTTCCGCCTTTTATCCTTGCAGTTCTCTCCCTGATCCTGCTGGTGGGGGCGAGAGTGAGTGGCTGTGTGGGGCTTAGCTGCCAGTTAGGGTGAAACCACGACAATGACTCCAGCTTAGATCTTCATTTCATCTGATTTTTAAGTGGTTTGCATGCCTAGTCAATAAACCTTACTATCTGTCCTCAGAGGGCAATAATATTTATTAATTAACTTGAAGATGCTATCAAACAACTTGAGTTTGAAAATACAGGCTGTTGGTTTTATTGGTGTCAGGCAACAGAGCAGTGTTTTGGCAAACATCACAGCATATAAGCAGAACTAAGTGCACAAGAAGAAAAATAAAGAGGCTACAGTGTTACTTGGTAGTTGCCAGTAACAACTCTGACATTCTGTAGCCTGATTTTCTCTTTTCTGTTTATGCTATTGATTCAGAAAGCATTTGTGATGTTTAGAGCTCATAAACAGCATTCACCTGCACATCAGCTGCAGCAAACAGGCCCAGGGCAGACAATACCCAAGCAGTACCACATGCTGCCTCACATGCAGCCTGGGCCTTGCACCCACTCACACCAGAAATGTCTCTGTCTGGTGGCATCTGCACTGCCTCATTCCCAGGCTCCTCCCTGATGTAAATGTGCCAGTTTGGACAAGCACGCTGAGACCATTTTAGCTTGGAGCCTTCACTTAAATGCTCCTATGCCTACAAACTAAACACAATACTAAGTAACATAAGCTGAAACATCAGCTATATCTCATTTACTTAAATATAAAACCAGCATAAACTCTGACATCTTAGAAATAATTTAAAAAATTACAACCAACTTCCCTGTTAACCAGCCAGTTCGATACTGAATGCAATACCCTCATTGCTTGTTGCTCCTCAAGAAATACTCTGAGCAGCAGCTTGAGGCTGCCTGTTGCACACAGGCTCCTTTGCACGCAAGTATAGAAATTAGAAATGTCTCACCTTGTCCATAGTGGTTGCTGGTTGTAGATAAGTCACCATCACCCAGGTGCCAGCACAGTCTCTCACGGATGAGGCTCTCCTGAAGCCACTGAAGCTCTCTTCTCTGCAGAAACCAATGCACAGCACCTAGAGAGCCTTACATTGATCAACTCTGAATCACAAGATGCTGAGCTGGAAGGAACCTGCAGGATCATTGAGTACAACTGGGGAATAGCACTGGGGAAGAGCCTTTGGCTCTTCTGGCATTGTCTTGGTTTGGAAAGACAGGTGTCTGCTAGGGAAAGCTGGAGCTTCCCTTGGAATGGAGAATGTAAACTACTTCCTCCAAATTATTATAATTTTGCAATTAAGGGGGTTGTCAGGCAAAGATATGGGAATAGGAACAATAGTTCTTTACTAGGAATATTTAAAATACAAATGTAGTAGTACAGAAAAAAACCCCAAAAAACACAAGCAAACAAGAAAAAATCAGAATACGACCTGACACCCTGTTGGTCAGGGTGCTGGATGCAGTACAAATAAGTCCTCCTGGAGTGACAGATGTGGTTCTGATGGAGCAGGGATGATCCTGTAGAAGGGTGTAGTCTCCTTCTGAAGGTCCAGTGGTGGTAAGTCTTGTCTTCCTCTGGGAAATACAGTGGAAAACAGGCTGGCCTGGTGTTTCTGAGTCCCAGTTTTCACCTAGGTAGGAATGGTTGGCTCCCTGCACTGGGTGGAACATCTAACAATGGGATGATGTAATTGTATCAGTCATGTGGTGAGCCTTAATGGCCCATTAACAGAAGATTTCCCCTGGAGGGAGGATGGGCTGGGAAGAGATAAGAAACATTGCTACATCTGGTTTTAAAACCTGGTCCATTAACAGAAGACACCCACCCCTTCCTCCCTGGAGTTACGAGGTTAACGATGGGTTATATAAGAGATAAAGAAAAACACCTCCCCAAACAGTTTCAACAGATGGAGAACAGAATACACATTTTTGGTTACATATTGCAACCCAAGACAGGCATGCACAGACATGACAGAGTCTCTGGAGAGATGAGGTTTCATGAGCACTCTCTTGAAGAGACCAGTATCAGCCAAAGGCTGGCATTGGAGTTACCTGTTACACAGAGGTAAATCCCACTGATACCAGTTGGAGATACTCAGTATTTACACAGCTTCTAAAGTGAGGCCACTTCTGCAGAGGTTTTTACCTGGAATCACATTTTAGAGATCTGCTTTTGAAAGGTGGAGTCAAGTGACCCCACTCACTTTTATCCATTCAAGACTGTAGTGGAAACAGAGGAATGCAATGCATTCCCAATTACATATTTGCAGCAACACACCACTGTGTGTGGCAGTAGGATGGATTTTAGAATTTCTGGAGCTCAGGTGCTTTTTGCTCCTAATACCATTAAAAGCCTGTTTACTGAAGCAGCCCATGAGGCAAACATCAGACACACAGAAACAACAACTGAAGTGAGAGAGACCCTCTGAACTCTATGAAATATTTACAAACAGCTTTAGGAGCCCTGGGATGAAGTGAAGCATTTTCTAGCAGAGACAGAAAACTTAATGGATATAAAAATCCTTTTTTAGCTCTTGGTGAGATTTGTTTTCAAAGACCTAGCTATGATACCAGAAAATGTATTAGGTCATCCAGTCTGCCTCCTCCTGTTCCAGGAGAGAAGTGGTTCCAGTGCTATATTTTATAACACTTGGCTTAGCCCAGTTCTGTCTGACTCAGACAACATAAACCAAACCCACTTCCTGGGAATCTTCTCTGTTTTTCTAAATATTTCACTTGGTGGAATTTTCCCCAGTATTCCACCCAGAAAAATTCAACACAGTATGTATAAAGACACTTTGATGTCATGATTATCATGCTGTTGACTTCATATTTATCCCCTTAGACAATCCTAAATGACTTCCCAGCCAGTGTGGTGGTGATATCCCTCTAACATCTGTCTAGATTTATGCTCCTCCCCATTTGAACACATTATTGCTGTGCTCTGCTGTGACTGAGCCTTCACAAGGAATTCTTTCAGATGTTTTCCTTTCTTTTTCAGATATCTGTTCCTTCCTCTTTGTGTTCAAGACATTATTACTACTACTACTACTACTACTATTATTATTATTATTATCATTATTATTACACTTGAGGAAAAGGACAAGGAAAAGAAAGAAGAAAGAAGTGAAAAGACAAAACCACCTTTTTTCATGCAATCCCAGCTGTGCGGGCACAGAAAGATCTATTCTAAATAGCTGGCCTACACACATAATTTAAGTTTTACCTCTAGGATTTATGATAAGGACATTGTTTTCATTTCTGTTTTTCTTACTTGCCTCATACAATCTTTTTTCCTCTTAAATTTTTATTAGAACATTTGAGTTTTCCATTGTTGTTTGGACAGTTTAGAGAAATGATGCTGCACCTGCAGGAGGTTAACCAGGAAGAGTTTCTGCTCTTACACATCTCAATATCAAGAAGATGAACAGAGAATGTCCCCTTGCAGGACTTTCTTTTCATAATCTATTGCCAAGGGACTGTACAAGAAGTTCCACAATCAGTTACAGAGGAGAACTGAGTTTAAGGAAATTGATCTGAGATCCTCATAGTATTTGTTTTCCTTCCATATTATCCTTTCTGCCTTAAAAGAAAGAAAGAACACAAACCACAGTCATTCCCTCATCAAAGCGGCCTTTTAAATTTGTGAATCCTTTCAAAAACATAGTCTTTGTTGATTGTTGTTTTTTAAATTATCCTAAAATAGCCTTCAAACTCAAAGTAGTAGAGGAATATGTGCACAGATGCTTCAAATTTTCAAAAATAGTTATAGTTTAAGAAATAACTGTGACTTTTTTTGATTTTTACTTTCTGACCAAATCAAGATTTTTTTCAGCATTTAACATTTTAAACATCTAAAGCAGAACAGCAAACAAAGTAACATAGCACAGCTAATCTTATGTGTTAAAAATGTTGCACACAACTATCTCTCTGAAACAGAGCTACAAGCCCTACCTCAGGCAGACTAAGCTGCCCTTTACAGGGTTCTCCTGGGGTAAACTCCCATCCTTGCAGCAGCTTAACCTCATGACGCTGTTCACTAACTGATCATTATTCTAATTTTACTCTTGGGGAAGCAAAGGCAAGGAAGACAAAGCATTTATCTAAAACCTTAGAGTAACTCAGGTGCATTTCACTGAGCTGTGTAAACAGCATGCTGTTTTAATAAGCAGAACAGACTCCTTCCACATTAGGAGAAACTTTTTTCAAGTTACTACTTTTCTGAGCAGAGCACAGATATTTTAACACACAGGTACCTCTGCCAGAAAGCAAGACTGAGGCTTTTTTTCCTTCCACCATTACAAAGTACAGTCACACAGAGGTGAGCTTCTGCCTGTCTGCAGGGCTTGCAATAGTAAGAGGTTCTGGCAATAGCTGCACTCCCTATAGGATATATACAGCAACTGGGTCAGCCTGTTTACAAAATAGCTTGTGATTATCACAGCAGTGCTGAGCAGCTATGAATACATCATACCACAGTCTAATTAAAGACAGGCATAGCTAAAGCACTGCAAAATAAAGCTACAGTGGCACTTAATAAAGCTGCTCAGGATTGGGAAGAGGTTAGTTTTTACTCTCAGTTAGCCCCTTGGAGGTCAGCTAACCAGGTTTATTCCAATCAAGAATTAAAACATACATCTTCTGAGGGCAGTCAGTTCATATCTTCAGGAAAAGAGTGAATTTTGTAACAAGACACAGCAGTTTCAACAAAAAATCATTTTAAGGGGAAAAGTGAACAAAAAGATTTAGTTAAACTTGGTAGTTTGTACATAAAATAGATGTACATTAAACACCATTATACCCATAGCTGTATAAAGCGTAAGTGTTCCCATCCTTGCCCTTCAGAAGGTGGCTGGAACTCTCCTTCCTCTCCTAAATACACCTACTGCATTAGTACCTCGTGTGATGCTTCAGGATTGACTCCCAATCTCTCTAGTCCCTGTGATTCACAAAATGCAGTCTTCTTCAGGCCATGCCTATTCCAAAATGACAGAGCACAGGTTAGAAGGGAGGTAGCAAAGTGCCTATTTCTATCCGAGCTATGGAAAGGAGAAGGCTGTATTTTCTGGAACAAAGTAGTTATGCTAATGGTCCCAGCAAGCAATGGATTATACTAACACTAGGATATGCTCCAATACTGGCTGAGTCATTATTTTAGGGTGAAGACTTAGGGGAAGGAAAACAGCCATTTTTGAAAAGATCAAGTTCTACCAAATGAGTACTACAGAAGAAAAAAACATGAAAAAGTAGGCAGGGCAACCTCTCTTGTACTTATAATTTTTCAGAAAGAGGCCGGGTTTTTATCCTCCATCCATTTGCTTTTGTAAATGCACAAAAAAAGGTGAAAAACAACCATTCAGTCCATTTGTCTCACATCTCCTACTTCATAGGCACTTCCATCAATTTCATCATGCAAATATTTTATATATTGCTATAAGTGTCCTCATAACCAAGTCTGGCCCCACACATGAAGTTTAAGGCCATTCATACTTCCTTTACAGAACAATTCCCTTTTTGATGCATGCACACTTTTGGTACCTTGTGTGTTTATACTGTGAAAGCTTTGAGAGTTTCACAGCACCAGAAGAGATGGTCTTGATTTTTCATCTTAAATAGCAGGAAAAATATTTTTATTTCTCTTGGATTTAATTTTAGAAGGCATCAAGAGCTGTGCAAAGCTGCTGCAGTAGCTCTGCTGAAGAGGTTCAGAATGGGTCTTTCTCTTCACCAAAGCAAGGAACTTAACTTCACCCCTCGCACTCATAGCCAGAAAGTGTCAGGCAGCAGCAGCTTTTCTACTTGGATAATTCTCTTTCCTGCCCAGTATGTGAGTCCATGCTGCCCTGCTTCCCAAAGGGGAATTCAAGGGAATCAGAACCTTCCCCTCACTCACCTGCATGCACATGTCCCAAGAACCAAGAACTTCCTGGAGGGCCCATCACAGGCTCTGGGTAGTTCAGTGCCAGACAGGTCACAACCCACAGACAACAGATGGAACATGAAAATCTCTCAAGCACATTACAGTTGAGCAAAAGTTTTAAGTTACTAAAATGATTTTAAATTAGAGTAAGAGAGAAATTTACCATTGCAGTATAGAGCAGTGCATATAAAATATTGACTTCTACAGCTTTTTTTTGACTGTGGTAAGAACTCAGGTGCTTCTCCCACAACACTGCAGATTTCCTAAAATCAGCTTCTCTTAGAGCTTAAAAAACCAGGTAACATGAAGTAAAGATACTGAACAAGAACTATGCATCTCACCAGAAACACCTTCTAACACAATCAGCACCTCTTCAATTAACTTTGGTGAGGTAGAGCTGTTGAGCTGTTACAAATTTAGGTAGATCCACTGATCATTAATAGTAGCAACCACTGATCATTTCTACCCTAGTGATAAAATCTCTACTGAATGCTAATAAAAATGTTCATCATCTGAGGTAGCCTTTCATACGTATCTTCCAGGCAGTCAGAGTAAGTTTACTGTAAAAAAAAAAATTAAAATTCCATTATTGCATATAATAGTTCCACATTACTTAATATGGAACTACTTAATATTTTAGCATCTTCTGTTGTAGTATCTCAAAGTTTAGGTTACAGTGAGAGTGCTGTGGGCAGGCAGCAGTCTGGGAAGTATTGTCCAGTGAAAGGCACAGAACACCAGAGTGTAACAGCAACTTAAAAAATTAAAAAAAACTTGAAAAAAAAAAAGCACTAGAGCTAACTACCTGAAATGAAACTAATTATAACAGTCAAGATTGACAAGCAGCAGCAGAAGCAGGAATCCTTGCTTTTTTGTGGCCAAATGCAAAACAGTGTTGATATTAATACAAAAAAGTAAAACAGACAATGAAAAGCAAACAATTCCAGATCAAGAAAAACTGAAACAGCTACAGGTGGTTTCAGAAAAAACACTGAGCACTTTTTTTTTTTATTACTGTGGTGCAATATACAGTATATTTGAAGTACAGAAATTCAAAACCAGTAAAACTTCAAAGACACAAGTGCACTCCCAAGGTGAAGTCCACTATTTCACAGTGTATTTCTCGTGCCCCACACACAGCTCACAAGCCAAGCCTTCTCCAGCTGTTCCCCAGCATTTCCAGAGTAGTCAGTTACACTGTGCAAACAGCACTATTTCTTCTTGAGAGCTCTCTTTCCTTCTCCCTTCTTTGGTTTTTCCTTCCCACGGAGCTTTTTCATTCGCCTCATCTCCTCCTTGAAGTCCTGATGCTCATCCCTAGATGGGGAAGAAGGAATGAAGTTTACTCTTTTTCTTGGGATGCAGAGATATGCATAGTTCTTTGAACAATATGCTAATGAAAAAAACCCAAAAATCAAAACTTTTTTTAACCATGAAGTCCACAGTGAAGCTTGCTGCAATGAATTCCATGTTATTGCTGGCAGTACCAATGAATAATAATGTGAGAGATTTTCTTTGATACTTTCAGAACTAACAGGGTTGTCCTTTTCAGCAACAAAGGGTGTGTGCACATATGTATTATTTCAATTGCATTATTGATCCCCTTCATTTAAATGAGCAGTAAAATGCAAAAATCAGCATGAGACAAGAGTAAGATTTTCCCCCTTGTTATCCAGCTCAGCAGTGCAGGCACAGCACATTGTGTTCCTGTGTTCAGGTCATTAGCTCCTAGGGAAACAAGGCCATGCTGAGCAGTAATTACAGCACGTGGCACTGCTCTCAGGTGACTTCAGGAATGAGTTATGAAGATGGCATCAGTATTGGTAGAATCTTAATAAGAGAATAAAGCAGGAAGGAGGATGAAGGGGCTGGCAGAGGTAATTAATTAATCATCAATCATTTTCTAATAAGTTCTATTAATCTGTCCCTGTATTTTTTAGCAGTATTTTTAGTGCAAAGTGATTTTCAAAAGTCATAACAGCATCCGATGTGGCCTAAGATTGCTGCAGTGCTATTTTTAAACACAACTTCTCTAAATAGAAACAAAAAGCTTGTGATTTATTACTGGGCCCATTAGTCTATGATTCTTCATTACACATTTTTTTTTCTTCTACCAACTCTCTGTTTACAGAGCAGCTAGAGGAGGAACTTAATAGGGGAAGAAGAGTAAAGAACATTAACATCATATTGAGGCTTTCTGTGGAAACAGCCAGTCTAGAAAGTGTTGGCACACCCATCTAAATCTAGAGCATCCTGGATGCAATCCTTGATGGGTCAGTATTGTCATATTAGCATCAGGCAATTTATTTTGACTATATAGGGTTTGCAGCCTCACTTTTAAACATTCTTTTAGTGCTCCTGCTTGAAGTAAAAGAACTGCATTGGACTCCTGCTGATGATCTCCAGCAGTACAATTGTCCCTGATACAGACAGTGGAAGTTAATTTAGAAATTAGACAACTGGTTTGGATGAAGCTGGAATTAACAAGACTATTTAAATCACATTTGAATTTAATTTAATTTATTTCGAAGAATAAAAAGGCCCTCTGGCCTAACAGAGACTTTCTGTCTCTTCTAAATTTCACTTATTAGCTGTTAAATGACTGAGAAATATATGGTAAGTCTGGTGTTAACATCATCTCTTTGTAGCACATTCATTTGCCATATTCAGAACTACAGACCATCTCCTGTCTATCAGAAAGCTTTCTTCTCTTCCCTACAAGGCAAAAGCAGGACCTATTTCTTAGGTAACTGCTTGCCCACAACTACACTCAAGTCCTTCTCACAAAAGGTTGCAATTATGGTAAAAGTTAGACTTTGCTCTCCTTGCCCTCATTACAACAATGCCTATTTCCATATGTACCCTATTCAGAACTAAACATTTCTCCTCTTTCCCTTGAGGAAAACAAGGGAAACTCTCAGCCACCCCTTTCCCACCTCCATCCCTGCTCCCCGCTCCAGGCACAGGCAGTACCTGTAGAGCCCGAAGTAGCGCAGTTTCTTCATCAGGGCGTAGTAGGTGTTGTGAGGGGGGTACCAGTTGTACACCTCCTCCCTCCTGGCCAGGGGCTGCTCACTGAACAGCTTCACCACCTTCATGGATTTGGGGTCCGTGGGCCTGACAACGTCCCCGAATATCTGGGCACTCAGGCGGGCCATGCGAAGGGCATAGCTGGAAACGTTGGACATCTCCCCAGGAGCAGCGGGCACACACAGACAGATGGAGCTTCCTGCAAAAGGGAACAGGAGAGCCACAGCTCTTATAGTGGCTGAGTAGAACGAGCTATCCCAGAATTAAGGCAAACGAAGGAATATATCCTACACTGATCACTCATTTGACATCACACATTCCTTGCATAAAATCAGTCTAATACTTTAGCATGTAATCCCGCATGTAAAGAACACCTACATGAATTCAGGGACAATTCCCAGCCTACAGACAGCAATACCAGCTATAAAAGTAGCTCCACTGCACCACGATTCACCACGGCTAGCATGGTTTATTAGCAGAACCCACTCAGCCTGCTCAAGACAACCCCTAAACTCCAACCACAGGAACAATTACAGCATGAGCTCTGCCAGAAATCACACCTGTGTGATACCACTCACTGCTACACAAGACAATGCACCACCTGAACATACAGAAAAAATGACATGGAAGATTTTCCTCATGAAAGTTTTTCACCCTATTTAAAACATTATTATAATCCACGTAACAATGGGCTAAATAAATTATGTTTCTCTATATGATTCACACAGATCTTTCCCATCTCAATTCCCTTCCCTTGATCATCTCCATCAGCTTTTTCTCCATTCTCTTTTCAGTCTCTCACAATACCTATTCTTTTTGAGAGGAAAAAAGTAGTTTTCCCATGCCAAATTCTTTTTTGTAAGAAAAGGCATCAGCAGCTTCCCATTCTCCTTTAGTCATCCCTTACCTAAAAATCTCTGCAACAAAAATGCCCCAAAGACAAAACCATTGCTATTAGGCCACCAGACAACATCCACTCTCCTAAAGTAGCATGAGAAGGCTGTTCTCTCAGCTTTTCTAACCCTCCCCATTTTAAGTCTTCTTTACTCTTTCTTTGCAGAATGGGTTGTAGTAGATAAGAACAGGAATCCCATAATCCTGTATTTGAAGTTGTATCTTGTCTGTACTTTGCTTTTTTGAATGAGTGATAATATAAGTCTTCAGACAAAATTAAGCAGGTTTGTTCAAGAGCATGACACTGAGATTAAAGTTTAAAATTCTGGTTTTAAAATATACTGCACAGCTGATTCCAGAATATGAGCATAACAAAGGAAAGATCATGGGTAAGAGTAATCATCAGGACAGTGCTAAGTCCACTTCAGTATGATTACACAGACCCTGTTGTTTAATAACACAGATGTGAAGTATTCATAACCTCATGTACATATATCTGCACACTGGAGGACCTGCTTTGATTTACTCCTGTTAGCAAAGCACTCTAAAGGAAGCAGGAAAAAAAATCAAGCATGAAAATAATATAAGTAATTTAAGAAGACAGAATAATGGAAAAAGTAATAAAAGGGAAGACAAAGCATCAGAGACCTCGAGCTAAGGCAGCAGGCCTACTGTGAGAAGACAGAAGCTCTTAAATGACTGCAGGGCAGCACTTCAACATGAGCATCTATTACAGGGGGATAAATCGCTAAGTTTTGCTAAATCATCTGTTTCAGAACAGCCAGTTCTCCTGCATTCAGAGACAAAGCAACAAACTGTCCCCCAAACTCTTCATCACCTGACTCCAAAAGTGTGTCTTTATCACCGGACTCAAACACACAACTTGCTCAGTCTCTACCTACTGCATCCTTAAAATGAAAATGCCTTTAGCTCCTGAACAATGCAAACCTGTGGTCTGAGGAACCTGATTTTCACTTCTGAATCGCTAAAGGAATTATAACACCCCAAGCTAAGGCTGGAAACCTCCATTATCCTTGCCCAACTTAGCATGCTTGAGACAGAAGTAAAGCAAAGGCTGCAGACTCGCAAAAGCCAGAGCTATCCAAAGCCTCTTCTAGGGCGATTCTGTGAGATATTACATCTGTGAGATGAAAGAGTACGTTCGTTATTGTCACCTCCAGCAGTGACACCTTCAGGATTGCCCACTAGGAATTAGCCCACCTAAGCCAAACCCAGTGTTCAGTGCTGCCGGACCACTGCTCCCGGCTCCCTGCTCCCACCCAAAGCCAAACGATCCCGTCCTGGGCTGGGTTATTTTTTATTCCCGATTCACCAGCTTGTTTCAGACCGCTCCCTTCTCACTCGGACCACACCAGGAGAACGCTCTTTCCCCCGCCTTACTTCTGGTTTTCCCAGCAGCACAGGGGGAAGACCAGGCCGCCACGGAGCTAAACCCGTGGCGGGCGCCTCAGGCCGCGCCGGCCCCGCTTCCCTGCGGGACGGGAGCGCCGGGAGGGCTGCAGCCCCCGGGGACACGGCGTCGCCCAGTCCCGGAGCCCGGTCCCCCC